>JASCZI010001356.1:4712-16361 GCA_036250425.1 Stylosanthes scabra | reverse complement strand
TTGATTTATTTATTTAGTTTCTAGATTTTTCTTTTATAATATCTAGATATTTATTTTGATTATACAAATATCTAGATATTTCTACAAATGTGTAGCAATATTAATATTGAATTACATTGGTGTGTTTACAACATTCTGTTTTAGTTTCATGATTTGATAATTTAGACTTTGTGTTCTGATTAATCTATGTATATAGGGGGAGATGTTGTACCGTTATGCATACTTAGTCCTAAGAAGGAATAAAATGTACATATCTTTGTCCGCTAGTTTTGGAAAAAGTGGTGACAGATGGGTGCGTAAAATATAAATTAATTTTTCACACACACATGTGTGTCTATGTTAATTATTTGTATGTAATTTTTATTTATATTGCAGCTATTGGTGCCATGTGTTTATGATTATCATTGGTGGCTATATGCATACAACATCCATGGAAAGAGACTTTTTGCTTTGGACTCCTTGCACAAAGAGAATCCAAAAGGACAAAGGGTGCAAATAGATATATATGCGGTATAACAGCCTTTTGAATATTTTGTTTTAATATCGTGAAAAGAAATACAAATTTGTTATTGTGATTGTGATTTGTTATTGATTTGGCTGAATTTGCATATGTGACTTAATGATCTTAACTATTGACAAACTCTCTTCTTATAGAGCAAATTAATTCAAGAATTTGTTGCATTAGCTGTGCCAAAGTATGAGATACCAAAAGATGACTTGGTTCTAGTTTATTTGAATGTCCCTGGACAATCAAATAAGTAAGTACTTTAGTATTGTGTGTTGTTTTATGTTGTAATTAATTTAGAAATACACATCGTATGACTAACTAACTTCTAATTGTTTCAATTTTTTCAGAAATGATTGTGGATTATTTGTAATGAAATGGGTTGAAATGTGGGATCCTGAGAGTATTGAGACCAATGTGTCCAACATGCCAGAATAAGATAATGTAAATTCTTTGTTATTTTTGCTTTTGGAGTTCTCTATTTATTTTCTTTTAATTTTTTATGATTTGTAATCCTTGCATGCATTCCTTATTCCAGGCTGATTGTGTTAGACTAAGGAAGGAATTAGTTATTCAAGCTCTGACATCACCTTCAAATATCTGTCTTGAGGATATTATAAAGAATTCAAATAAATATAGAGTGGTAAAGCCAACTCCAGCTCAATCAAGCCCATATATAATATGCAATACAGAAGAGATGATGGAGCACCTTGGTTTAGATGGAATGCGATTTAGAAAGAAAACTATTGCTAGGAAATGCAAGAATGTGAATATGATTGACTGTTTGTGAATGTAAAGGAGTTAGAGGGGAAAAAACATGAAATAATCTGACATAGGTGTTATTACTAATAGTAGCAATTAGATGATACTTATTGCTAGTAGAAGTTAGAGGAAAAGACTTGAGATAACCTAACATAGGTGTTATTGCCTGTAATAGCATGAGATGATACTTACTGAGACTTTATACACACCGAATTTTCGGTTTAGAAAGTATGAAATATTAGTGAAAAAATTATTCCATTATAGTTGCACTTATTACCTTTTACACCTATATTTTTCTGGTTTTCCACTCATAATTTGTTAACATTACACCCATGTTATACCACATTTTGCACCCATGTTATATCACATTTTGCACTCAAATAATATACTTAAGTAATAAATTAAAAGGATATTTATTACTAAAAATTAAAGTTTAATGTACTATATAATTGGTTATTGTACTAGTAATTATTGAATCACGTTTGTATATTTTGTATGGTTTTTAAGTTAATATATAATTAAGCTAACTATTTTTGTCAATGTAATCGATTATACTTTTGCATTCATTGTCTATATTTGATTAATTCATAAAAATGAATATAAAGAGTTCATCATATTAACAAAAATGAAATAGAATTGATCTTATTTTTTTTATTCTCTATACAAATGTTATTGCATTAAATTTTTCTATTTTCTACTAGCATAAAGAAAATTTAACGTAAAAAGAATTGAGCTTTTCTTCAATGTTAATTCAGATGTAAAAATTGACTTGAATGGACGGAGTTCAATAAAGACATAAATCCTCCAGTTGGCTCGGGTTCAAATCCCCCCGTAAGCATGGTAGTTAGCATTTTGGAATTGAAACAATTAAAAGAAAAATTAGATCGTTTGCATAAATGTCACATGTTTATAAATCACAAAATTTAAAAAAAAAATAAAGAAAACTAACAATGAAGCAAATAAAAATTTGCACACCTATTAACAATAAGCAACTAACATTGAGAATAGAAAGAGCACTTGCCAACTAAAGTAACACCTAATAAAAAAACACATCACTTAACCATAAAAATAAAATTACCAACTCCTTCAATCACAATTTTGTGTGGTCTGTAATAGCTAGAAAACACATATGACTAAGAGAGAAGCAAAAAGAAAAGTCATACCTCTACTCCAGGGGTCTTTTGTACTCTTGATGAATTTGCTCTTCTTGCACGAGGTACCTTAATATGTATTAGATTCACCCTATAAATATTAAAAATGAAAAAAAAAAAGCAATAAAAGAAATGGTTAGTACTGATATTTGTTACTCTATACATTTATACATCAAATATATATATAAAAAATCTTTTACCCCTTTCTCGATTATGTCACTTTTCCTCTTGTTTGATTTGGCCTTCTTTTTTACAATCTTCTCTTTTTCCGACCCTAGCCTATTCTTTGGACGACCCCTAGAAGACATATAAGGAGGGGTTTTAATATCTTGAATACTTACGGGAGAGCCCTCCACAACAATGTACAATGGATTTTGATCACCATCCGTATGCAGATTATTTACTTCACTGGTATTGGATGGTAAATTAGCAACATATTTTTGACACTCCACCATAGCCATATCAAGATAATGGTGTAGAATTTCAGTTATTTCCTTTAATTTTGATGCAAATTGACCAACATTGTATGAATGGAAGCACACATCATCGAAAAAGAAATCAGAGTTTATATCTTTCATCCGTGTAAAATACTTCAATATCTCCCTAGCATCCATTTCTTTTGTAACATTACGCACTTTTCGACTGAGATAATTCCTAACATCTTTCTCCATAAAGTTTACCTTAGAGAAACCTCCCGCTTCAGCCACCAACACTTGATATGTTTTGCTCGGTCTCACACCTGCCTCATCATTCCTCTCAATGACATGATGCATATGCATACTTATTTCCCTATTCTATGTAAACAATTTGCCATTTCCGGATCACAAGGATGCAAATGATCCAAACATACCTTGGATATAATCCAAAGACCCTCCTTATTCAACTTAACAGAAATCCTTGCAAGGCAATTGTAGTCAGATCTAGGATTAGTCTTTTCTATTGATGAAATATCAGACTTGCGTTTTCCTTCTCTATTACAAGTGATCATTTGATTTATAGGAATCTTATCTTCACCAACTTTTCGTGTAAATCTTATCTTGCTAACAAAACCAACACGCTTTGCATAATCTTGGTAGAATTGATTTGCTTCCTCAAGTGATTCAAAACACATGCCAACTTTGGGCACATCCTGTAAAATTTAAGCATACATCAGATAAGAAAAGGGAAATGACAACCTTAAGGTATTTAAAATTCATATCGTAGTCATATACAACATGTTTGCACCCATACTTACCATATTTTGCACCACATACTACTATATTTTGCACACATAATTCACAAACATGCACCCATGTTATCCCTTATATTGCAGCCATACATAATTTTGGCCTAGCTAAGTCTTATCATCTCCTTATTTCATCTATTAATTAATCAAACATGCTTCATTCTCATCATCTAATTACTATTCACATGCATCGGTTACGCAGTTATAATTATGACTAATTCGCACCATGTGTCAAACAATATACACTTACATAATCATGAAAATACATAATAAAAGAAAAAAAATCATGAAATTGAAAGAGGAACAACATACTTACATCAATCACGGTGTTTGCTGAGATTGATTCCACCATTGAAGTTGACTAAGAAAAAAGTAGGAAGCAAAATCATGAAATCAGATAATTAAATTACAAAAAAATAAGAAGAAAATTATGAAATTGAAAGAGGAATAAAACACTTATCTCAATCGTCATGTTTTCTGAGAGTGATTCCACTATTGAAATTGTGAATTAATTGATAATTGAGAGGGATTGGTGAGTGATGGAGAAGCAGATTTCACTTGTAATTGAAAGAATGAGTCATCAATGGAGAAAAAAAGGATTAACGCTAAGAATGAAACTGAAATTGGAAGAGGATTGATGAGTGATGGAGAAGCAGATTTCACGTGTAATTGGGAGAATGAGTCACCAATGAAAAAAAAAAGGATTGACGCTAAGAATGAAACTGAAATTGGAAGAAAGGTTGAGTGAGGTAACAAGAATTGGGACTGACAAAAGATTGAAACGGGAAAAAGAAGTGACTGAGGTAAAGCTAAAAGAAATTGGGGATTTTAACAAAGAGAAAAAGCTATTGTATTGGCGCGTAATATTGAGGTTTACCACCGTATGCATATCATATATTAGTTGGTATGCTGGTTGGGATTGCTAGCTGGATGGACGTATTGTTGTTGCCGGCTAGCATTTATCAAGGAAATAATTCAGGGTCTTGAACTGTCATGGTTGTGGGTTTATTTTTTTCCTACTGGCACAAAAGGACATTCCCACGCACAGGTCGTGGGTGGAGTGGTTATTAGCGAAATAATGGATGGAACATGTCTGTACCATGATGTACTGGAAGTGGTACATTTTTTTTGGCGCCAACCAAATCATCATAAGAAAGTAAACCAAATAGGTGTGTGATAAATGAAAGAGAGAATTAGTGCCATGATGATATTAATCTCAAAGCTAAAAATATATCATGTCATATTAATAAATCACATTATCCAGGAAAATTGAAGTGAAACTAATTTATTCACTCTAACCTCGATTAAATCGATTTAATATTTTCAACTTAGTATTATTTATTATTAGGTCATTTAAAAAATATGTTCCTTAACAGATTTTTTAAGTACTACTAACTGAATTTAAAAAAAAAAAATAGAATTTAGTTCATCATATATTCACTTTTTTTTTCTCTTGAAAAATAAGTCAATTATTTTTAAATAAAAAATTAATTATAGAAATAATTTAACACAAAGAATAACAGAACAAATTGTGAAAGCAACAATAAATACAAACTAATAAATAAAAATTATGTTTTTTTCCAAAAAATTCCAGCTCTTAGTTTATATGATTTTTTTGAGTAATGATAGGAACCATAATTCAAAGTTATTATATTTAAGTAAATCAAAGTTACGCTATTTAACTTTAACATCTATAATTCTATGTAAATAATATCTATAATTATATATTTAAAACATCTTATTTTATTAGTTTAATTTATTAGTAATTAATAAATAGAGGAAAAAAGTTAAAAGAAAAGTATTACTACCACTTATACCAAACTTTATTTCATTTTTAAGTATATAATATGTTGAAACATTACTATATTAATACATGTAAAATTCTATAATATAATATATTAGTAAAAGAATTTTATAAAATAATATATCATAATACACATGCATGTATGTAGGTGTTAACATATATTCCTATAATAACAAGAGCTGGACAATATGATATGCCACTCGAGAGTAATGTACCAGTCTCCGTCCTATTTTATTAATTGTCGAAGATGTCGCCATAAAGAATAAAAGCAACATGGATAGAGGAAATAATTCAGGGTCTTGAACTATCATGGTTGTGGGTTTATTTTTTTCTACTGGCACAAAAGGACATTCCCACATACAGGTTGTGGGTGTAGTGGTTATTAGCAAAATAATGGGTGGAACGTGTCTGTACCATGATGTACTGGAAGTGGTACATTTCTTTTGGCGCCAACCAAATCTTCATAAGAATGTAAATCAAATAGGTGTGTGATAAATGAAGGAGAAAATGTGTAGTGCCATGATGCTATTGATCTCAAAGCTAAAAATATCATCATGTCATATTAATAAATCACATTATTCAGGAAAATTAAAGTGAAACTAATTTATTCACTCTAACCTCGATTAAAATAATTTAATATTTTCAACTTGGTATTATTTGTTATTAGGTCATTTAAAAAATATGTTGCTTAACAGATTTTTTAAGTACTACTAACTGAATTTAAAAAAATTAGAATTTAGTTCATCATATATTCACTTTTTTTTTCTCTTGAAAAATAAGTCAATTATTTTTAAATAAAAAATTAATTATAGAAATAATTTAACACAAAAAATAACAAAACAAATTGTACAAGCAACAATAAATACAAAATAATAAATAAAAATTATGTATTTTTCGAAAAAATTCCAACACGTAGTTTATATGATTTTTTTGAGTACTAATAGGTAATCATAATTCAAAATTATTATATTTAAGTAAATCAAAGTTACGAAATTTAACTTTAATATCTGTAATTCTATGTAAATAATATCTATAATTTTATATTTAAAACATCTTATTTTATTAGGTTAATATAATAGTAATTAATAAATAAATGAAAAAAATTAAAAGAAAATTATTACTACTACTTATACCAAACTTTATTTCAATTTTAAGTGTATAATATGTTGAAACATTACCGTATTAATACATGTAAAATTCTATAATATAATATGTTAGTAAAAAAAAATTATAACACAATATATCATAATACACATGCATATATGTAGGTGTTAACATATACTCCTATAATGACACGAGCTGGACAATATGGTATGCCATTCGAGAGTAATGTAACGGTCAGCGGCCTATTTTATTAATCGTCGAACATGCCACCATAAAGAATAAAAGCAACATGAATAAAGAAAATAATTCAGGGTCTTGAACTGTCATGGTTGTGGGTTTATTTTTTTCTACTAGCATAAAAGGACATTTCCACACACAGATCGTGGGTGGAGTGGTTATTAGCGTAATAATGGATGGAACGTGTCTGTACCATGATGTACTGGAAGTGGTACATTTCTTTTGGCACCAACCAAATCATCATAAGAAAGTAAATCAAATAGGTGTGTGATAAATGAAGGAGAGAATGTGTAGTGCCATGATGTTATTAATCTCAAAGCTAAAAATATCATCATGTCATATTAATAAATCACATTATCCAGGAAAATTGAGGTGAAACTAATTTATTCACTCTAACCTTGATTAAAACAATTTAATATTTTCAACTTAGTATTATTTATTATTAGGCCATTTAAAAAATATGTTGCTTAATAAATTATTTAAGAACTACTAACTAAATTTAAAAAAAAAATTAGAATTTAGTTCATCATATATTCACTTTTTTTTTCTCTTGAAAAATAAGTCAATTATTTTTAAATAAAAAATTAATTATAAAAATAATTTAACACAATAAATAACAGAACAAATTATGCAAGCAACAATAAATACAAACTAATAAATAAAAATTATGTTTTTTCCAAAAAATTCCAACACGTAGTTTATATGATGTTTTTGAGTAATGATACGTAATCATAATTCAAAGTTATTATATTTAAGTAAATCAAAGTTATGATATTTAACTTTAACATCTATAATTCTTTGTAAATAATATCTATAGTTATATATTTAAAACATCTTATTTTATTAGTTTAATTTAATAGTAATTAATAAATGAACGAAAAAAGTTAAAAGAAAATTATTACTACTACTTATACCAAACTTTATTTCAATTTTAAGTGTATAATATGTTGAAACATTATTATATTAATACATGTAAAATTCTATGATATAATATGGTAGTAAAAGAATTTTACAACACAATATATCATAATACACATGGATATACGTAGGTGTTAACATATATTCCTATAATGACATGAGCTGGACAATATGGTATGTCATTCGAGAGTAATGTAACGATCTTTGACCTATTTTATTAATTGTCGAAGATGCCGCCATAAAAAATAAAAGCAACATGGATAAAGGAAATAATTAAGGGTCTTGAACTGTCATGGTTATGGGTTTATTTTTTTCCTACTTGCACAAAAGGACATTCTCACGAACAGGTTGTCGGTGGAGTGGTTATTAGCGAAATAATGGATGGAACGTGTCTGTATCATGATGTACTGGAAGTGGTACATTTCTTTTGGTGCCAACCAAATCATCATAGAAAAGTAAACCATATAGATGTGTGATAAACGAAGGAGAGAATGTCATATTATCCAGAAAAATTCAGGTAAACTAACTTATTCACTCTAACCTCGATTAAAACAATTTAATAATTTTCAACTTAGTATTATTTATTATTAGGCCATTTAAAAAATATGTTGCCTAATAGATTTTTGAAGTACTACTAATTGAATTTAGAAAAAAAACTAGAGTTTAGGTCATCATATATTCACTTTTTCTTCTCTTGAAAAATAAGTCAATTATTTTTAAATAAAAAATTAATCATAGAAATAATTTAACACAAAAAATAACAGAACAAATTGTGCCAGCAACAATAAATACAAACTAATAAATAAAAATTATGTTTTTTTTCCAAGAAATTCCAACACGTAGTTTATATGATATTTTAGAGGAATGATATATAATCATAATTCAAAGTTATTATATTTAAGTAATTCAAAGTTATGATATTTAACTTTAACATCTGTAATTCTATGTAAGTAATATCTATAATTATATATTTAAAACATCTTATTTTATTAGTTTAATTCAATAGTAATTAATAAATAGACGAAAAAAATTAAAAGAAAATTATCACTACTACTTATACCAAACTTTATTTCAATTTTAAGTGTATAATATTTTGAAACATTACTATATTAATACATGTAAAATTCTATTATATAATATGTTAGTAAAAGAATTTTATAACACATAATACACATGCATATATGTAGATGTTAACATATATTTCTATAATTATATATACTAATACTAAGTACTAAAAAATTTTTAGTAATTAAGAAAGGCCATAGACACTTTAGGTCCCCTTAGCTCCACCATTGGACTCCAGGGCTTTTAATGTTTAAGGTTAAGGGTTACAAGGTTATGGTTTACGGTATAGTGCAGAGGGTAATGAGTTTATGGTCGAAGGTTATGGCTTTAGGGTCAAAGGTAAGTCTCATGGTTAATGGTTAGGCTTAATTTGCCATGATTTAATAGGATTAGGGTCCAAAGTTTAGGGTCCAAGGTTACAGTGTTAGAGTTTAGGGTTTAGGGTTAAGAATAACATGTTTATGTTCAAATCCTGCGACATTAGGGTCCAAGGTAACAGGATTTATGTGCATGGGTTTCATGGTTGATACTCAGAAAGGCGGTAAATATGTGGTAAAGAGTAGATAGGTTTTGGATTCACAGTTAAATTAAAAACCAATTAAAACCAATTAGCAGAATTCTCTTAGCTAAAATAAAGTTAAATTAACCAATAGGATATGTACTAAAATAGATATAATTTAACACAAAAAATAACAGAACAAATTATGCAAGCAATAGTAAATACAAACTAATAAATAAAAATTATATTTTTATTTTTACAAAAAATTCCAACACTTAGTTTATATGATTTTTTGAATAATGATAGGTAATCATAATTCAAAGTTATTATATTTAAATAATTCAAAATTATGATATTTAACTTTAACATCTGTAATTCTATGTAAATAATATCTACAATTATATATTTAAAACATCTTATGGTAACGAGTTTATGGTCGAAGGTTACGCGTTAGGGTCCAAGGTAAGTGTGATGGTAAATGGTTAGCCAAGTCAGCATGCAGTTAGGTATAATTAGCACAGATTTGATGATATAGCATTTCAGAAGTGTCATCACAGAACCATCTAATGTAAAAAATACCCATTCAAGCAATTAGCACATGTCAACATTCCAACAACAATTTTGTGTATAACCAATATGGCTGAGAAATTAACCCAGTAGTTATGCATTAACTGATTAATACATCAAACTCAACACAGCACCTGCCCACGAACCTTCATCTTTTTAAGCAATGACACGTTAGAGCCTATGTTTATTGGGGAGGTCATGGCGCGATTGAAAAACTAAATGTTTAATGTAATAATTTCATGATAAATAAAATTGTTAAAAATATGATAGTAGAAAATTATCATGGCCCACCTTTGTAAATATTGCTTTACCATGGCATTTTCCTATAAAAACCAACCATGAACACACTCTGGAGATAGTGCCACAATTTCTTTGCTCATCAACTATTCTCCTCAACTTTCTAATCCTATCAAAAAAATGGAGAACAGCAACTCACACAATACTGTGGTGGAACTCACGAGCCTTTTGTTTCTCAGTTCACACCTTCCATGAGGCACTGAGGGAACAATCTATGCGGATCAAACGTATTCCCATCCTTCATGAAGACGTCTGTGGACGATATTTATCAACACCTAACCGAAAGTTGCTGCTAGGTGCAGAACACTAAGTAAACAATGGGAGAAGCTCTTATTGTCAGAGGAATTCATAATGGAGAACTTCAGAGCTACAAGAAACCGGAAGATGAGTATCATTGTTGGTGTTGGCTACCCTCCAACAAGTCTGAAATCTCATTGGTTTCTTCGATTTGATGCTGAGTCTGGGGAGCAGATCCCATTCAACATTAATGTTTTGGGCCATTATGCAATGATAGGATCTGACCATGGCAACCTATGCGTGCGGGTAACTAAGTCTGGTGTGCACTCCCAGCTGCTTATCTGGAATCCCCTTACAGACCAATCAGCATTGGTCGAGGACGAGGCATGGAAAAGGTGCAACTTTGCATTGTGTTTGGATGCTTTCGGCTATACAAACAACAACATGAATTATCGCATTCTCCATGTTTGGAAGAGGCAATATTGGTATAGGCAACTCGGGTGGAGTTTGTTCAAGTCTGAGGAAAAAAAAGTGGTGCATGGAAGGTGTTTTCGAGACCGAGGCACATAAAATTGGACCATACCCTGTTGTGGCCGACGATGCGGTATTCTGGATTAGGTGGGAGGGTGTTGATTTGGCAGAGCCAAAGGTTATTATGTCCTTCTCATTCAAGGACATGAGTTTTTATGAGGAGAAAATACCACCAGAGGTTGTTGCAAATAACAATGCTTTGTCCAAGTTTAATACGGGGTTGGTTTAATTAGCTATCGTGAAGTTGGTTTCACTAGAGAGGTTGTTGTTTGGGGAATGTACCATGAGGGACATGATTTGTTGATCTGAGAAAGAATGTTTACTGTTAGCGGTTTCGCATTTCCTTTCAGTCCCTCTATCTTGGTTGGCACCTCAATAATATCTGTGTCAGAAAAAAAATCTGTTATTAAACATGTATGGTATACAAAAAAAAAAATCTGTTGTACAGAACAAAAAGCAAAAAAAGAAGAAGGAATGTTCCTCAGCCTAGCCCAGAACTCTTCAAGACAAAAAACGACCCTTCAATGAACTTCAAGCAAAAACTGTCAAGGACACCATGTGACGCCTTTCATCTTTCAGAGGAAGCATCATGATGAAAGAAGGTAGTGGAACAGTGCAAAAGCAAAAAAAAACGACATGTGATGGCAAGCACAGAAGATAAAACGCATTAGCATGGTGGAGCACCAACTTGATGAAGAAAAAGTATTGAACCTGTCAAAAGCAAGAAAGCCAGCGAAGAATGAGGTC
>JASCZI010001351.1:5038-16441 GCA_036250425.1 Stylosanthes scabra | reverse complement strand
ATATATATATATATATATATATATATATAATAATTCTAAATATATTTCTATTTTACCAATCAAATCAAGTCTAAATAAATTATTTATTTTTTATTATAAATAAAAAATCATTTGATGTCAAATAAAAAATTATTTATGTATTATTTTTTATGTTATTTAATATTAAAATTATTTTTTATTTGATATAAAAATTAATAATTTGGTTAGATTGATAAAATATGTGTAGATTTAATAGTACTGTATTTATATATTAAAAATAAAATTAAGTGATTGGATTAATAAATTTTGATTGAATATTTATATATTAAAAATAAAATTAAGTGATTTGATTAATAAGTTTTGATTGAATAGCTATTTGTCTTTATAAGAAAAATATTTATATATTAAAACCAGTGACCTAATCAATCACCATATTTATGTATAAATATATTAAATATTTAACTATTTTTATTATATATTTTGTTTTAAAAAAGTCAAAATCTAACTAAAAAATAATATTTACAACTTCAGCAACTACTGAAATTGAACATTATCTTCCATATGCAATCAATCTTTTCGATTGTATTGCAGCTCTTTATTTTTCCTCTTTTTGTTTTTCAAAAATTGCGGCTAACGGCTGTTGGTCGTAGTTGTTAGTTTGGTTCAAATTAAAATTGGTAGACCAATAAATACTAAAAAGAAGAAGAAAAAATTGGTATTGACCAATTGCAGAGTTGCTGTTTTTATTATGATTACATTGACAAGAAAGAAACTATGAAATATTTTGTTACAGAAAAAAAAATCTATTATATAAACCCTCAATATATAAAGAAACTATGAAATATTTTGTTACAGAAAAAAAAATTCTATTATATAAACCCTCAATATATAAAAAATATTCTTTTTTTTTTTTAGTTGAACATTCTGTTAAATTTAATTTTTTTTAGGGATCTAATTAATAAATTGAATATCTTATAGAGATTTAATTAAAAGAAAAAATACAAAAATTTAATTAAAAAGTTTGATAAACCTATCAACAGAATAATTTAACTTAAAATAAAATACCTATTTAGAGTATTCTCTCAAATCATGTTGAAATTAAATTTGTTTGTGTTTCGGTTTACTAAGTCTATTTTTGTGTTCTTCTTATCCAAACTACAAAACTCTTATCGACTAGCCCACAAAGGTAAAAATATTATCCAAATTAACCTTGTAGATGAACTTAAAATATAAATTATTTGGTCCTTTTTTTGTTTATTAATAATTATTAGCAAATGTATTTTCTGAAACAGTTCAGTTATTTAAATAAGTGATTTTATCAAGCAAGTGGTTAATTAAGTAAATTTGAAACAACACCACAACTCTCACCTAAAAACATGTGTATGCACGCGCTCATTGTAACCAACCACTCTCCCACGCACTAATTGAAACGAAAACGTAACGAACCACGTACTCTTCCACTCTCACCACCACTCTTCACACTCACGAACATTTAATTCCTCCTCGTCCTCCTTTGTCAACGTCGTCTTCTTCATCCTCCATCGTCGTCGTCGTCGTTGTCGTCATCATCTTCTTCTTCTTCTTCTTCTTCTTCTTCTTCTTCTTCTTCTCTGTTTTATATTGATGTTGTTGTTGTATGTTGTTGTTGCTGCTGCTGTTATTGTTGCTGCTGCTACTGTTGTTGTTGCTGTACATAAATATGAAGCAATAATGCACAGAAATAAAAAATAACATTGCGTAGAAACAGAAAGCAATAATGTGCAGAAATAGAAAGCAACATTGTGCAGAAACAGAAAGCAATAATGCGCAGAAACAGAAAACAATAATGCGCAGAAATAGAAAACAACATTGTGCAGAAATAAAAAGCATAAATGCGCAGAAACAGAAAGCAATAATGCACAGAAATAAAATCATCTTCTTCTTCCTTCCTTCCTTCCTTCATTCCTTTTTCCAGGTTTGCATCTACATCATCACCTTCAACATCATCATCATCATCATCATCATCATCATCTTCTTCTTCTCCTTCTTCTTCTTCTTCTTCTCCTCTGTTTTCATTGTTGTTGTTGCTGATGTTGATGTACAGAAATATGAAGCAATAATGCGCAAAAATAGAAAGCAACATTGCACAGAAAAAGAAAGCAACATTGCACAGAAAATAGAAAGCAATAATGCGCATAAATAGAAAGCAATATTGTGTAGAAACAGAAAGCAATAATGCGCAGAAATAAAATCTTCTTCTTCTTCCTTCCTTCTTCTAACAACAAAAAATGAAGAAGAAAACGATGATGAAAGTTGCAGAACGAAATCCAACAACAGAGGAAGCCGAAAACGATGATGAATCACGCAAATAAAACTAAGAAAATGAAAAACGAAAAGCAACAGATTTGATTGGTTATTTGCTTGGTTAAAACACTTAGTTTGTAGTTATATTAAGGAAAAAGAGCGCGTGTTTAAGTTTTCTTGGTTAACCACTTGATTGGTAAAATCACTTGTTCACCTAGAATTATTGTTCCGGAAAACATGGGAAGAACACATCTGAAATTGAAGTTTGTGAACTATTAAACACTTACACCATGCTAAGACATACTCATGCATTAAGCAAAAACAAAAGTCACCTAAAACTTATTCTATCTACCTTCTCATGTCTACCTAACACCCCATACAATATTAACATCCTCCATAGCATGTAACACCCTTCATCTACAGTGTGTTTTCACATATCCTACACCCTTGTTGACCTTTTTTTTTTCTTTCTAATTGATGTTGGTTTTTTCATGGAGTTTCTGTTGGTAATTCTATACTCTCGGCACTATTATGGATTTTGGTTGCTTTTGTACTATTTTCTAGTTAGCCTCTGTATATGTTTCCTAAATACAAAGCCATTAAGAGAATAAGGTGTGACAAGAACTTTCATAATCATGTAGCCCAAACATATCCTTATACATTGTCCTTCTTTTTGCTTAGTTTTAACAATTGTTCACTTTAACTAGGGCTATAATATTTGCTTATACTCAATTCTCTCACATTCTTATTCTTTTTCATTCACATCTGTACCCCTTCAACAAAATGGATAGTCTTTTAACCAAAACTTATTCTATCATTAAATTACCATTTTTATCATGTAATATGTTTGTATTTATTATTTTTAACTCAATCATTTGTTAATAATTCTCCATCCACTATTCTCTTGTCATTAGTTTTACTTTTGTTCATTTTTTCTGAGATACTTAAGATTCGAGGGTGAGATTGGGACATATCTTTATATGAACTAGCAAATGATCCTTGATAATCACTGTGTTTAGAAGTATTTTCTACATTAACAAATGTTATAAAGAATAAAGATTAGAATAACTACTTTTATTTTAAGGAAGACAACCTTTAAATATTGGTCAAGTAATTAGGATTATTTAATCTTGTAACATCTCAACTATTATTACCATAACCTTAGTCTAGCGCCTTAAACCAAACGGACACCTCTCAACACACATAAATTGACTATTAAAATTTAATTGTGTAACTAAATCTATTAAGATGATCATTTTATTATTAGGTTAGGTCTACCCAAATCTTTCTAAACCATTTCTAGACAAAGACTAAGCTCGCCTATTTGATGGGTAAATTTCATAGTTGATTTAAGTTATGTAAATTTAATCAGTGTTAACATTTTAATAATAATGAGATGAATTTATAATGATGGATTATTAATTTTCTTAACAAAATTCTAAATGTCCAAATAGTTAAATAAAGTTAAAAGAAAATGATTAAGAAATTTTAAAATTTTCATTTAGTTAATTTTCATAAACAATCTTGCTATTTGAACAAGTGAATTACTTAACTAAGTGGTTAACCACAAAACGCGTTAAAACACGCGCCAGAGAAGTAACAGAAGCAACAAATGTTCAAAGGAGTTCTTCGATCCCGTTCTTCGCCTTCTTCCTCCTCCTCCTTCTCCTTCGCCGACGTCGTCTTCTTCATCCTCCATCGTTGTCGTTTTCTTCTTCTTCTTAACTAAGTGGTTAACCACAAAACGCGTTAAAACACGCGCCAGAGAAGTAACAGAAGCAACAAATGTTCAAAGACGTTCTTCGTTCCCGTTCTTCGTCTTCTTCCTCCTCCTCCTCCTCCTTCGTCGACGTCGTCTTCTTCATCCTTCTTCTTCTTCTTCTTCTTCTTCTTCTTCTTCTTCTTCTTCTTCTTCTTCTTCTTCTCTGTTTTACATTGTTGTTGTTCTTGTTGTTGCTGGAGTTGTTGTACAGAAATATAAAGCAATAATGTACAGAAAAAAGCAACATTGTGCAGAAATAGAAAGCAATAATGTACAGAAATAAAATCTTCTTCTTATTCTTCTTCCTTTTTCCAAGTCTACATCTGCATCTTCTTCTTCTTCTTCTTCTTCTTCTTCTTCTTCTTTCTCTTTCCTTTCTTCCTTCTTCCATGTCTGCATGTGAATCATCATCATCATCACCATCATCATCATCATCATCTTCTTCTCTATTTTACATTATTGTTGTTGTTGTTGCTGTTGTTACTGTATTTTTCTTCTCTGTTTTACATTGTTGTTGTTGTTGTAGTTGCTGTTGTTGCTGTACAGAAATATAAAGATATAATGTACAGAAAAATAAAGCAACATTGCGCAGAAATAGAAAGCAATAATGCACAGAAATAAAATATTCTTCTTCTTTCTTCATTCTTTCCTTCCTTCTTCCAAGTCTATATCTCCATCTTCTTCTACTTCTTCTTTTTCTTTCCTTCCTTCCTTCTTTCATGTCTGCATCTGCATCATCATCATCATCATCATCATCATCATCATCATCATCATCATCATCATCACCTCCTTCTCCTCCTTCTTCTCCATTTTATATTGTTGTTGTTGTTTTTGTTACTGTACAGAAATATAAAGCAATAATATACAGAAAAAGAAAGCAACATTGTGCAGAAATAGAAAGCAATAATGCACAGAAATAAAATCTTATTCTTCTTCTCCCTTCCTTCCTTCCTTCTTCCAAGTCTGCATCTGCATCTGCATCTTCTTCTACTTCTTCTTCTTCTCCTTCTTCTTCTTTCCTTCATTCCTTCTTCCATATGTGCATCATCATCATCATCATCATCATCATCATCATCATCTTCTCTGTTTTACATTGTTGTTGTTGTTGCTGCTGTTGCTGTTGTTGTTGTTGCTGTACAGAAATATAAAACAATAATGCACAATAAAAGAAAGCAATATTGTGCAGAAATAGAAAACAATAATGCACATAAATAAAATTAAATCTTCTTATTTTTCTTGCTTCTTCCATGTCTGCATCACCTTAAATCAACAAAATCTTCAGAACTGGGTAGTAGTTGTGAGGTGGGATGATAATTGTACTCTGTTTTGATGATAACTTGAATCTATTTTGGAAGATAATTGTATTGGTGAGGGTTTAGGGTTATGAATGATAATTATAATCTTTTTTGGATGATAATTTGTATCTGTTTCGGATGATAACTTTAGTCAGTTTTAGATAATAACTTCTAATTGAATTTATTGGCTCTTTAATTGCTCCCTAGTATTGATTACGTAGCATTGTTCGAAAATTAAAATAGAATAAGAATACAATGGATATATGGAAATATAAAGTAAGTATGCGTAAATTAATTTAAAAAAAAAAGAAATTGTTTATGCAAAGGAGGTTTTATGCTAACTGGTTTTTGACTTGAACCGAACCGACCATTATCTAGCTAAACCTAATCAAATTAGATTTTTTCTTGAACATGAAAGAGGTTTACACGCAAGAGCAGAGAAATTAACTACTCTTCTCGGATTACGCGACGAAAATAGACCACAGAAGAGAAGTAACACTAACAAACAACACTACCACTTTTTATTTTTTTACGATCCATCCTATTCTATTCTTCTATTCTTCTTCGGCTCAACCCCCTCACTTCAATTCACATTTTTTTTAACTAAAAAAAAGGAAAAGAAAGCAAAGCGACGATGTCGTTTGGATCGTCCCTGTTCCCCCCTCCACATGGACATGGAGTGCGTTTTTTGTCGAACTCAAACAGAACTTCTCAGCTTCCTCATCACACCTTTCGCGTCAAGTCTTCTTCCGACGACGTTCCTGATTTCCTCTCCGCCGATTGGTACGTTTACACATATTATCCTCTTTTTAATTATTTATGAATTTTTATAAGATTATTTGATTTAATTTTGCAGGTTAGAATCCCGCAAGAAAAGACCGTTTGGCCCTAGATTAGATGTAAGGGGGCAAGGCTCAATTTCAGTTTTTCAGTGCCTTTAATTTTATGCGGTGTTAATGTTAAATGAAATGTTAGTATAGTATAGTGCAGAGGATGCAGTTCATTACCAGCTAGAAGCACTCAAGTATAACGATCAACCTCGTCAGGATTATGGAATTGAAGTCATGTACAGGGTAATTTCGTCTTTTCACATCACTCTTGATTTTTCTCTGGTACACCAAGCTCAAGCTGTCAGACATTGTTATTAGAGAAATCTATCGTATCAGTTTCCAAATTAATCCCGTATACAAAACATATATTGAAAGTATGCATCACGTGTAATACGACTTATTTAGTGATTGATTTTTTGTGTACATAGTAATAGAATGAGTAGATGTTGTAAAACTGGAATAATGATCTTATGATAAACAAAAATGCTATGTGGTATTTATATATAAATATGTGTCATTGTATTGTTTAACTTATTTTCGTATTTTGTATTCTATACGAGCGACTGATTTGAGTTTAGGTTAAGGTTAGGTAAACCTATCATTATGGTTGTATAAGAATATTGGAACACAGGATAGGTCTTATCCTTCAATGACTTATTATTTTTTTTTTTTAATTATTTAAAATTTTTAAATACCTGCATATCTTCGTTATTAAATATGGGATGTGATCCACATCCATGGATGGCACATCTTATCTATAAGTGTAAGAATTACCTTCTAGTACAGAAACAGATACGCCGAATGTGATGTCACATGTAAAATATATTATGTGAAAAGTATAGTATACCTTGGTGTTCTGGGATGCAAATGAATTGTGAATTAGTACATGGTACGTCACCTAATCGGTGAATTCACATAACTATGGTATGGTGTACAAGACAAACTGAATACACAAAAACGTTTCTCTTCATTTATATTTGCTGTTTCTGCTGTTATTATTGAATAGTTTGCTGGATTTGATCCCTTTGAAAGGTCTACGTATTTTGGGCCGTTCTTCGATCTCGGTCAGGTTAGTAACTAATAGTATTATTACATTATCAGTTATGTTTAACTTTTGCAGAATATACTCTATATTTTTGTCATGGTAATGAACAACATGTTTTTCATGTGCACTATTACCGTACAGTTTGAGAGGTTCAGGCGTATTTTTCACCATTCAACTTATCGAGTTTTACTTGGGCACAAGGAAAGAAAAATCATGAGCAGCTTGTTTGTAGAGGAGGTAAAAAACTTGTTTCAATTCTCAAGTGCAGATTTGCTTCATTTTATCTTTTAAAGATTAATGTATCATAGACCTGGTTTATACATGGTTACATTTCTATTTTCAAAGTATAATTGTAAGAGATTAGCTTCTATACACTGATTTTTACTCTACCATCCAATGGAATTGTATGTAGATAACTGAGAAATCATGGTAGTTAGTTGTTGTTGTAGGAAGTTATCTATTTAGAACTTTCTTGCAATTGTGTTGCCGCACACACTATACAAGACTGTTGTTGTATTTAATTATATATCTGTCAAATGTCAAGTTAGCAAAGCATTTAACACTTATCCTTTTAATTAATCTCAAATATAAATGTTTAGATAATATAAAAATGAAGCCATTAAACCAGATCTATGTTAAATTCATTCTGTGCGCTTAAGATGCATTTCATGGATGAATTTGTGTATCTACTATCTAGAATCTGTTAATCTCTGTTACCTGAATATGTTTTTATGGGTTGATGAGCTTTGAACAGAACAAATACAAGCAGCGAGTTTGGATTCGTGGAAGTCGACCGGAGGAAGAGGAAATATTTCAGTTTACCATGGTTCAGGTTTGATCATGGATCCTTTTATCAGATAATAATACTTTTCTTGCTAAGTTGCTAGGCATTTAAGGGTCTATTTGGCTTTTGATTTGGTCTCAATTTTCTTAAAAGAATTATAATTATGATTTTGTAAGGATGGTCAAAGGAGAACAGTCTTACTGTAGACATAATATGATAGGGTTCAATAGTGTCGATTGATCAATGTAGCAATCACATCTAATGAGATAAGGCTTTGTTGTTGTTGTATTAAGATTTTAAAGAAAAAAGTGTGTAATGTTGTTTGTTCTTGTGACTGGCAGAGAGTTGGTGGTTGCTGGGATGGTTATTGGTTGACAGAGTCATTGCTTCATGATAGGGACACATTTTCTGGTGGCTTGGCATATTGATGAAGATGAACCTCCTCCAATGCAAGAATCATAGTTTCATGAGGATTTTCAAACCATGAAATGATCTTCTTTCTACCCCTATCCTAATGTGTAAATTATGTACATACACATGTAGCAATTTCAGCTGTTATTATTATATGTAATTATGTATAATTAGGAATGTAGTTGTTGGTATTGGTTAATGTTAATTGTTGATATAAACATAAACAGTCTTGTACATTTTGTTGAATATTGATGTTACTTGCATACAGTTAGTGGCTATACTCAAATTGTACACAGATCTTCATGTATTACAACACTCTATTTGATACATTTATGTTGCAATAATGCAGACAACGGAAGAGCTTGAGGAGTAAATTGAAGCTGAGTTTACCAAATAATATGATTATTAATTCACATGTACATTGCAATAGTAATAGTGTAATACCCTTAAAAAAATAAAATAATAATTGTAATACTGCCAAACCCTAGTAGACACAGAGATAGAGTCCTAGATACTGTTAGGCTGCGTTTGGAAAAAAAACTAAGACTGAGAGACTAAGATTAGGGGACTGAGACTAAAATAGGTTTGTGTATTGTATTTGGTTTAAAATTAATTAGAGATAGAGACTGAGATAGAGATTAAATTAAATTGATGGAGAAGAAATAAAAGTTAGTATTGGAAACTATAATGTTGATGGAGGGTATTTGAGTAAAAAAATATTATTAAAGTTTCAGTCTCAGTCTCCAGTCTCCCAGTCCCTTCAATTTGGAGGTACTAAAAATACTGAAATTCTGGGGACTGAGACTGAAATTTTAGTTCCAGTCTCTGTAAACCAAACACAATACTCAATATCGGTCTCAGTATCAGGAACCAAATGCAGCCCTAAAGCACCTAAATATTATTAGGATTGGATCAATTAAAAACTCCACAGTGGGCTTTATTATTCGGCCCATGCATTTTTTGGGATAAGAAAAAGTACTTCAACAACAATACCAACAAGAAAATAGTGTTCAGCAACATGGGTAGTGTCGGCCTGATTTCATTTCAAGTCATAAAAAGTGTCTGTTCCAGAAAAAAAAAAAAAAGAAAAAGAAAAAGAAAAATAGAAAGAGAAGAGATAATTGGGAACTATACAAGATAACTAAAATACAATATAAAATAATTCATTTATTGTCAATCACACTTCTACGATAATATTTTCTTGATCTCAAATTAACAAAACCAATAATATCAAGAATTTTTGTTTTAGGTTTTTTATAAATAAATTTGAAGATTATATTGTAATTATTACATTGTGAGAATTTAGTAGATCTATGTCGAATGGAGACCTCTTTTCTTGCCTTCATTTCTGTTTATTCGTGAGAGCATATTTTGATTTTAATAGAAATTTGGCGATTTTTCGTTTTTGTCCCAATGGCGGGTAATATTTGTGAATACCCATTTAAATGGACCCTTTTTTCTCTTAGAAAAAAAAAAAGAAAAACCCTTTTTCCATCCCTAACAGTGTTGACTATGTGAATGTTTAGTTAATTATTATTGGTTAAAACACAACAGCTATGTTTTTTTTTTTTTTTTTAAATAATACCTTGCTATTATGAGTGATGTGTATAAAAAAGAGTTGTTCTTTATTAAGAGGATCTGAAAAAAATTGTAAATGATTGACGATGAAGATGAGACATTGTCATGTAATTTTATAATATACTAATCATGTTTCATGTTTCATGTTTCCCAAAGTTGATTGTGTTCCCTCATGCAATCTTTATATGAAGATTCCAACTTGTTGGCCACGACTATGTACAAAGGATCATAACTATCTCTCATATTTTTCTATTCCATAATCTTATTATTATTATCTGTCTTCTCTCTGATTTTTATTCAAAGTTTTGTTTTATACTGATAATAATAAATAATAATAATTATAATAAGTCAACTTGCATTGGGGAATATATAAATGGATTATTCTATGACGATGAAGAGCAGATTTGATGGAATAGAATGAAGATGTAGGCATAAATTTATTTTAAAAAATTAACAAAAATTTAACAAAAATTAAATGACATGCTTTTTAAATAAAGATTTAATTTTTATAATTTAAATATTTATCTCTTCATTTTTTTTATTATAATATGCACCTATAATAATATACATGAATGGGAGATAATGTTCTCTGAACTTTGAATAGAAAATAGGTCTTTATGTATATGTTTACTTGGAGATCGGACTTTAGTTAGAGCCGTCAAAACAAGTCGCGACTCGCGGGTCGACTCAGATCGCTCGTAAATATGGGTGAGTCGAGTCAGTAAAATTACAATTCATTTAAAAATGGGTCAATTTGGCTCGGATCGTGTAACTTATTTTTTCTATTTTATTTATTTTTTAATATAAAAGTCTATTTTCGTACATAAATTTTTTTATTTTAATTATTTTTTTAAAATTTATATAATTTAATATGAAAATATATTAATATGATAAATATTTTTGATTTTGTATTGGATATGCAAAAAAAAAAAAAACTAAAATTATATAGTAATTTTTTTTAAATAAAATAAAAACGAGTTAAACGGATTGACTCGTTTAACTTGTTAACTCAGACTAGTCGAGTTGGATTGGTACTTCCTTGACTCATTTAAAATACGGTCAACTCATTTTTCAGATTTTGGCTCGTCGTTTGGGATGGATTGGCACAAATTTGGTCCACCTACCTGTTTGACAGCTCTAACTTTAGTTATTTATTTATTAATTAAAATTTAATTTTGATGTACGGTTAGTAAAGAAAAATATTTTATGTTCCTGATATATATATATTATCACGGGGCTTTTTTATTTATTTAAATAAAATAAATACCAAATTTACTAAAATAGATCCGCTGGGGGTATTTACCATTTTAGGCACACCCCCATATCTCGGGTTCTGCAAGCCCGAAATAAAGTTTTTGTGTATCTCGGGTCTGCAGAGCCCGAGATATGACACAAATTTGAATTCCCACTATATCTCGGGTCTGCAGAGCCCGAGA
>JASCZI010001349.1:1575-16479 GCA_036250425.1 Stylosanthes scabra | reverse complement strand
TGGAGACCATCAATGAAGAAGAACAATGCATCCTCAGATGCTAAGTTAGGGATTTGAAGCGTGAGAGTAGTGAACTCCTTCACGTAGTCACTAATTGTACTCTTATACTTCAATTCCCTTAGTTTCTTTCTTTCTTCATAGACTACATTCTCAGGGAAGAATTGTCTTTTCAACTCCTTTTTAAAGTCTTCCCATGTAGCTATGTTGCAAGTGCCCTTCTCCATATCTACGCACTTTCTCCTCCACCACAAAGTAGCATTATCAGAAAGGTAAAGAGCTGCAGTGCGTACCTTTGTCGATTCTTCGACCACTCCTTGTCCTTCAAAGTACCTCTCCATTTGCCATAGGAAGTTCTCCACCTCTCGAGCGTCCCTTACGCCCTTGAACTCTTTTGGCTTTGGGAGATCGATCTTTGTTGTTTCCCTTACAATAGTCGGTTGAGATCTTGCCTCTTCAAACCGAACTTGAGCTTCCTCGAACAACTTCAAGGCATTCTCAAGTTTCTCTTCAATTTGGAGCATGCTTTCCTTCAAAGCATCTAGTTCTCCTAACACATGAGCCTCTAGAGTTTCTTTGTCATATTCTATCCTTTGGAATCGCTCATCCATAGTGGATAGAACATCCTCCAATAAAGAAACTATCTTCTCTAGGAGAGTAGAGTCCTTACCTCTTGGCTCACTTGAAGAACGAACCTTCTTGCTTCCCCATTGAGCAGGAATAGCATCCCTTCCTCTTTGGGTCTCGACATGCTCCATAGCGCTCCCACTAGAAGCCATACCCACGAACCACTTGTGCTCCCTCTCGAACCTTGCTCTGATACCAAAAATTGTCACGGCCTTGGACACACTCCAACGCTACCGTATCCGGCACTTGAACTTACTCAACCTCTTGAGCTAAGATCAAGTCAGCCTAACCCTCAATATTAGCACTAAAGCTAAAAATATAAGAGAACACAAGAGAAAGGAAGCTTTGGTGGAAACCACTTTACTAACACAAGTGATTTGTACAAATGACTCACACCCTCAAACTCCAAACTCTCACCCCTATTTATACTAATCCATCTCCTTAACGGACGGCTAGGATTAAATCTAATCAACGGTCCAGATCAAGTGTCCAGAACCTTCATTACAAATATCTAACCTACCACATTTTTCCAAATACTTCTAGATTATTCTACCACACTCTTTATTCTTCTACATATATATATACTCTTCTAGAATACTCTATGACCTTCTAGAGCCTTCTAGGACATTCTAGGGTCCTCCAGGACCTTCCGGGGTATTCTAGAACATTCCAGAACCATCAAGAGCATTCTCAAATACTCCAGAATACTATTTAAACACCGTTTAAAAGTAACCTTCTAAAATTTATCGTGACATTACTCCATAGAAGACATCATCAAGACAATTCTAGACATCAACTTTTAAACTGTATAATTTTTATCTCTAATATTTGAATTAAATTTAATTTATTTCTATGCATTAATTGTTTCTATTAATATAATCCCCGAAGGAAATCAGGAATCAGTACAACTACTTATACATAGAATTTCTTCCATAACTCATCATATATTATAACATATTTAAATATAACAAAAAATAAACGTATCTAGATATCTTGTTTTTTTTTTAATTTTCTCTCTCCCATTTTAAACTAACAATAATAATTTATTTTAGATTAATTTTAAATTTAAAACAAACATATCCATTTTTTCAATTAACATATTAATAAAAAATAATTCAAAATTTAAAAACATAACAAATTCATAAATTTTAAAATTAAAATAAAAACAAATAGCAAAATCCTTGCATAAACTTATAAAAATTTATACAAATTACAGTAGTTAAGCCTTGCAAAAGGAACGTAGAACTAAGTATTCAACTAACCAGAGTTAATAGCATTTTATCATTTTAAAAAGAGACAACTCTCAATTAATTTTGGATGTGTTTGTAGAACAATATATGTTCTATATATTATTTTAGATGTGTTTAATTGATTGTAATAATAAAAATATTTTCAAACATTGATTATTTTAGACACATCTAAAATAATATAATAACACACAAAATAAATTATAAATACATCTAAAATAACATAATTGAATAGAAAATAAATTAAAACACATATAAAATTTATAAATTTTTTTATAAGTCAAATCTTTAAGATATATCCAAAATAACTTAATAACCGATAAAATAAATTATTAGCACATCTAAAATTTAATTCTGTGGAATTTTAAGTAATAAGCATATACATAAATAGATGAAGGAATATAAAAATGAAGGAATATATGATTAGATGAAAGATACTTACCAAAAAGTCAAATTGCAGAAGAGATGCACATGCAAAGTATAAAAAAAATCAAATAAAAATCGTGTTTAAAGTCATGTTACCAAAGAAAATATAAAAAAATAAAATAAATGGAAAGCTTCGACTAAACATGAATAAAAAAATATAAGCTTACCCGAGGAAATGGAGGATACGTAAATGATCTATGTTGGTGCAAGTATGATTAACATTTAAAAGAAGAAAATATATGTATTCAAATTTTGTAACCACCGTGTGTTTAGGAATTTAAAAAAAAAAAATTCAAAAAACAAATGAATCAATTATCATAGTTAACTATACTCTTCATTTGCGATTCCACATAAGGCAGTTTTAAATTACAGTAATGACATATAGATTCTATCCTTAAAGTTAGGAGGATAAAATAATAAAAGTTGAAATAAAATTGAGCCATATAAATTATAGCTGATTTATTGATGTATTTTCATGTACACCTAAACTTTTTCATCATGAATATAAAGTTGGAAAAATTTGAGCGGGTGACCTTTTACTCGTAAAGAAATTATTCAATATTTAATTTACGTTTTAAAATTATTCTTTGTTGAACTATTAATAGGCACAATTAACACATAAAGTAAAACTAAATAAATTTTGAAAATAAAAAATAATATGGATATAAATCAATTTTAATGGAAAAAAATAGTGTAAAATTCATTTGAGTAGTAGTACTCTTAACAACATACGGATAAATCAGCCGATAATTTTGACCCTTGACTAACTAGCATTTTCCATTAAGTTTCTAATATGAAAATGACCGGGCTATTTATTTTACTTTTATACCTACTCATTGACTCAATGAACTGAGACGAACATTTTCCTCTTTTAATAAACTTTTGTCGTTTCTATATAATAATAGCAAAGGGGTAGGGCGTTTGTGATAATTGAATTTAACCTATAAAACACGGATACTTCGTTGAATTGGCGCGTTTACGTGTCGGACACATTTTGGACATGATGCTCATCGATACTCGTCCGACATACGTGTCTTCCGTGTTCCATTCGTGTCTTTAAAAAAACAAAAAAATACTTATTCGAACACACTTGACACTTCAAAATATCATTACGTGTCCGCATGTCAAACTTTATTCTTAATTTACTTTCTTAAAATGAGTTTAAAAGTAGTATATATTACTATTTTTTAAAACTAAAAATTATCTTAAATATTTTATATAATTTAAAAAATATTAAAAATACTTAAAAATAATAATTTAAATTTTAATATAAATAAAATGTCAAGATATTATTATAATTTTATTAAAAATAGATTATATTTTATATATATGCCATGTTCCCGTGTAATAGGAAAAATTGAGATTGGTGTGTCGGCGTGTCGTGTGTCGTATCGTGTCCCGTGTCCGTATCAGTATCCGTGCATCATAGCTAATGAGTTTGGATTGTATATTATAATATCAGTGATGTTATTTGTACACTTATTTTACTCAACCAAACATTTATAATTTATTTCCACAAAAAAGAGCGCACATACACATGTTCTTCTTCTTCGTCTCCATCAGTATTTTGTTTTTCTTCCTCCTCTTTTATTTTTCTTCTTATTCTTTTACTTCATCTTCCTCTTTCTCCTCCCTCTTCCTAAGTCTTATTCTATTTTAGCTCCTCCTCTTTAGTCGTTGTTATCGTTGCCGTTATCATTGTTTTCTTCTTCAATATATATCGAATCGAAATGTATAAATAAATATAACAGAAATACATAAGTAAATATAACTGAAGTATAATATATTTTTTTTTTCTTATATCTAAGCTAAATACATAAATATAAAACCGAAATATAATATTTTTTTTCTCATCTTCCTCCTCCTCCTCCTAGGATGCTACCGCCTTCTTCCTCCTTCGTTGTGTTACCACCATCATCTTCTTCTTCTTCTTCTTCTTCTTCTTCTTCTATATATAGAACCGAAATACATAAATAAATAGAATCGAAATATGATATATTATTCATTTTTTTGGTATATATCTAACCAAAATACATAAATAAATATAACGGAAATACATAAGTGAACTGAAATATAATATTTTTTTTTTTGATATATCTAACTGGAATACATAAGTAAATAGAATCGAAATATAATACTCAAATGAACTAAAATATGTTACTAAGTTGAACATAAAACAACAAACAACAAGAAGTTTAATTTTCTAGTTTACATATCCACAACATGAACATGAACAATACTAATTGATTCAAAAATATTGAAATTTATACATTATTGGGAGGAATAAACAACAAAATTAAGAAGAAATCAAGAAAATGGAAGAAGAAAAAAAGAAAAAAAACAACGATGACAACAACAACAAGATAATGAACGAAGAAGAAAGAGGAAGATAAGATGACATTGACGACAATGAGCGTATATGAAAGAAAAAAAAATAGATAATATTGTTGTGAGCGATGAGAAAAGAGTTTATAAAATTCAATAACTTAGTTAAATTTTGTTAAAACATTATTATGAGTAAAAAGATAGTGCGTTAAATAAAATAATTTAATTAGACTTAATTATTTAAATTGGATCGGATTATTTAATAACAAAAGATTTATAAATTCAAATTGCATCGCAGATAAAAATAATGTTAGAATCGAATGAATTCTTAAGTTAAAATCTATGAAGCACGGACACTTCGTTGAATTGGCGTGTCTACGTGTCGGACATTTTTTGGACACGAGACTCGCCGACACTTGTCCGACACGCGTGTCTTCCGTGTCTCATTCGTGTCCTAAAAAAACAAAAAATTATCTCTTCGGACACACTTGACACTCCAAAATATAATCACGTATTCGCGTGTCAAACTTTATTCTTAACTTATATCCTAAAAATAAGTTTAAAAATAGTATATATTACTATTCCTTAAAACTAAAAGTTATCTTAACTATTTTATTTGGTTAAAAAAGACATTAAAAATATTTAAAAATAATTTAAATTTTAATATAATAAAATATCAAAATATGATTATAATTTTATTAAATATATTTTATATATGTGCCGTGTCCCCATGTCATATGAAAAAATAAAAATGGTGTGTCGTCGTGTCGTGTCGGGTGTCTGTGTCAGTGCATCATAACTAATGACACACCTTTATTTTGTATGGACAAAAATATCCTTCACCTTTCTTCTTTATTCCCTCTAACACATCTTTTCTTCTATTTGGCTCTCGGAGGAGATTTTTTTCTCTTGCTTATCACTCCTCTGATATAATTTTCGGCCATTGCCATTGGACAAAGCTCTTGACTGGGGCACTAATTCTTCAATTCATCATTCAATTTTCTTCTCTTGCTTATAACTCCTCTTGTTGCATATTTCTTTTGACAATATAACTCTATTACTCTTTTTGCATCAAAACTAAATTTTCAGAAAAGAGACTTGAGAGGGATGCAGTAAAGATGGAGAGGCAGAGCCATAGCAAGCTAAGTGAGTAAGAGGAAGAAAGTCATTGAGGAGGAGTAGGATTGGCGAGGACGACATCGGGGTGGTGACGACTAGCGACTTCGAAGGCGACAAAAATGTTGTCATAAGGAGTAGTGGAGTACACCGGCGCTGGAGGTGGTTTTGTACATATCATGGTGGGTGATCGGAGTGTTGTGGAGTCGTCGTTATTTGAGATAGACTTTCTAGGCAGGAGGATTGGGAGGCGGGCGTTGTGACGGAAGAGTAAAAGGTGAAGCGTGGGACCACGTGGTATAGAAAATGATTGGACAGGTTTGTGAAAAAAAAAAATGAAGGATAATATTTTTCTTTAAAAAATAAATGATGTGTTATTAATTAAATTGGGTGTGTACGACCTTACTTGAACAGGATCTGTTCTATAGGCTCGTACAACTGTATCCTTAAGTTCTAAGGAGACAGGAACCACAGTCTGGTGGATGATTCATAGCCGTGCGATCAGAGCGTGAATAATGGTTCGTTGATAAGCTCCTCGGAGTCTTGCCATCTGAACGGTAGAGGATCGTTCTCATCTGGGGTTTCTACCCGCTGAGGTGGTCACACGGTATTCTGACAGACTCCAAATTAAATTGGGTGTGTGATTAGCTTCACCCTACTGTATATATATATATGAGCAACATGAAATATAGTTTTTGGATTACTAATGAGTTTTTTTTTTTCCTGGATTACTAATGACTCATTAGTTAAATTGGGTGTGTGCTTAGCTTCACCCTACATAGAATTAGTAGGATTTTTTATTACAAGTATTTTAGGGTGTTTATTAGCATTTTCAGTTTTTTTTTTTTTCTTATAGGTAATACTATTTGAATAAGTGGTTTTGGCTAATTAAGTTCAATCAAGTGATTTATTTTTATGTTAAATAAAATATTATTTCGGTGTGAAATAGTATAATTGTATATAAATAAAATTCAATTTAATGTCGAAATAATCTTCTATTTAGCATATAGATAAATGACTTGGGCCGACCAAAATTACTTATTCACAAATAATTATCGATAAAAATTTATGTATTTTGTTGATATTGTTAAAAAAGGTAAAACTTTTCTTCATAAAAAAATTTGTCAGTTTAAATTCCAAACCCATATTATTAATATTTTTTATTTTGCTATTACTATCTCTAATTATGTCACATACAAGAGGGAAGAAGTACAACAAGTCCTACTATATGCAGTACTTATCTATCAATCTATATTGTCTGCCCCCCCATCAAAATTTCATAATAACAATCTAAAAAATTAATTATATTAATTGTGCATCAAATTAACTATGATTATGTGACGCATGTTTTTTCGGTAATAATTCTTTTTCTTTTCTATATTTTTAAAGTGAAAAATGATAGATGGAATTGGTATGGAGGTGGAGGAACTGGTGACTGGTGAGGCAGCTAGGTGGGTTCCACTTTTTGACCAAAACCATAAACTAAAATTAAAATAAAATTTAAAATAAAAAATGAGAGAACACAAAAACTAAAGAAAAAAGAAGAAGAAGAAGAAAAGTCTTCCCTTCTCTCTTCAAAAAAAGCCCTCTCCCACCTCCCTCAAACCATTTTAAAAGCTGTCGCAACAGAAACCAAACCCAAAGCTTCATTCTTTTGCTTTCTGTGTTTCTCTTGTTAAGGTATGCTTTCTTTCTCTCTATCTCTTTCTTTTTTTCTTCTTTTTTTTTTTTTTTCTTTCTTTGGAAAATTGAGCAAATTGAGCTGAAAGGAAATAAAAAAGGCGACTTTTTCTTTTTTATGATTTTGTTCATCTCTTTTTCTTTCCTTTCCTTGGTTGCGAAGAAAATTATTAAGGTAATGAAAGGTATTAGTGTGTTTTAGTTTGATGAAAGAGAATCAGTTGAGCCGGGTTCATATGATTTACTTGTTTTTATTTTTCAATTTTTCCCCTATCGTTCAAACTAAGGTCAAGTTGTGTTTGCAATTTTTGGTTCTGTCTGCTGCGATTTCTTGTTATCTTTCTTTTAATTTTTACTTGTTTTTGTGATTATCTGTTTGTATGTGACTATAATTAAGCTTAAAGAGTGAAAATAGGATGCTTGTTACAAATTCGTTAGTGATTCACGGTTTTGGTAACTTGGTTGCTTGATTGATATACGTGATTATTTATTTATTTATTTTTAAATAATTTTATGAATTGAGTTAGTTTTGCTCAAACAGTAATTGGTGATCACGAACTGGGGGGGATAATATGGCACCTTAATTTTCCTTTTATCTGTTTCCATTTCTGTTAGATTGAACTGAGGTTTTCACTATTTGTGCTTTATATTTGTATTGTAACATGTTTGGTGCAACTGTAGCTTGAACCTTTCTCTTGTGTGAAATTTTCAGACTCTTTTGAGCCCTAAAGGGAAGACTAAGGTACATCCATGTGCAGCGGTTCCAAGAGGAAACCTACTCAAACTAGTTTGGTTATGGAGGATGATTATGGAAGACAAGAAGGTCAGCATCAAAAGATTTCTGCTTTGCTTGAACTTGCAGCTGCAGATGACCTAATTGGTTTCAAAGACTCAGTTGAGAAAGAGGGTTGTGATGTCGATGAGGCTGGGTTGTGGTTTGGAAGGAGGCTTGGCTCAAAGAAAGTGGGTTATGAAGAGAGAACACCGCTTATGGTTGCTGCTATGTTTGGAAGCCTGAGAGTTTTGGCTTATATTCTCGGAACTGGCTGTGTTGATGTCAACAGGGCTAGTGGCTCAGATGGTGCTACTGCCATTCATTGTGCTGTTGCTGGGGGTTCTGCTGCTTCCCTTGAGGTTGTCAAGCTTTTGCTTGAATCATCGGCGGATGTTAATGCTGTTGATTCAAATGGTAGCCGGCCTGCTGATTTGGTTGTCTCTGGGGCTAACTCTATCCCCATGTCAAGAAAGAGGATGCTGCAAGTCATGCTGGAAGGTACAGTTGGTGCTGACAAGACATTTGAGGATGTAGTTGGCCAAATCGAGGAAGAACAAAGAGAAAATGCTGTGAACATGCCTCATGTTTTGAAAGATGGGGCCGAGAAGAAGGATTATCCGGTTGATCACTCTCTTCCTGACATAAAGAACGGGATATATGGTACTGACGAGTTCAGGATGTATACATTCAAAGTGAAGCCTTGCTCGAGGGCATATTCTCATGATTGGACCGAGTGTCCCTTTGTTCATCCAGGGGAAAACGCCAGACGACGTGATCCAAGGAAATACCATTATAGCTGTGTCCCTTGTCCTGAATTCCGGAAGGGATCATGCAGCAAGGGAGATTTATGCGAGTATGCACACGGTATTTTTGAGTGCTGGCTTCATCCTGCCCAGTACCGGACCCGGCTTTGCAAGGACGAGGGTGCGTGTGCGAGAAGAGTTTGCTTCTTTGCTCACAAGCCTGAGGAGCTTCGCCCCCTCTATGCTTCTACTGGTTCGGCTATGCCATCTCCCAGATCTTATTCGGGTGGTTCTCCATTGGATATGGGTCCAGTTAGCCCAATCACACTTGGTTCTCCGTCTGTAATGATACCACCTGTGTCAACGCCGCCTTTGACTCCTTCCGGATCCTCCTCTCCTCTCTCCGGATCTATGTGGCAGAATCAATCTAACATCCCAACCCTGCAGCTTTCTAGAAGCAGATTGCAAACTGCATTAACGGCTAGAGATAATTCGGATACTGAATTGCTTATGCAGCTAATGATTGATGAGATGAATGGTCTTTCCTCCCCCAGTTGGAAAAATTCATTGACTAATAATAATCCATCATATCATTATTCTTTGGGTGATCGCGCTGCAGATCTAAATAGGCTTTCAGGAGTGAAGCCTACTAATCTTGACGACACTTTTGGGTCTGTTGACCCGTCAATTTTGTCAAAATTCAATGGAATCTCATTTGATGCTGCAGGACCTCAGTTACATTCTCCAACTGGATTGCAGATGCGCCAGAACATAAATCAGCAGCTGCGAGGCTATTCTTCTGGCTTGTCCTCTCCGAAAATGATTGGATCCCCAAAATCCAGGGTTGATCCGACAGGGGAAGCAGCTGCAATGGCTTTCAATCCAAGACTTGCTGCCTTTTCACAGCGGAGCCAGAGCTTTGTTGAGCGCAGCATGGCAAACCGTCATTCTGAGGTTCCTTCGCTGGCCACCTCTGTAGCAGTGAAGCCTTCTATGGCATATTCTCATTGGGGCTCTCATGATGGAAAATTGGATTGGCCGATGCATGGCGAGGAGCTGAATAAGCTGAGGAAATCTGCTTCTTTTGGATTTCGAAGCGGGGGAATTCCTTCGCCGAGGGCTGCAACCAGAATGTCAGCTGCAAAAGTTGACGAACCAGACGTGTCTTGGGTTAACTCGCTTGTGAAGGACGCTACAGCACAGCCAGAGTCCGGCCCAGTTAGTGCCGAAGATCAGCAGCAGCTGCAATGCCATCTCAACAATGGAACAGATGTGATTCCAGCATGGTTGGAGCAAATGTACATTGACCAGGAGCAAATGGTGGCATGAAATTAAATGCTAGCTATTGGATTGCGTCCTCCTTGCAACTCTCAATAGTTTATTTATTTGCTAATTTATTTATACAACTTAATTAGATGGAAAATTTGTAAACCAAAGGTAAAATTAGACTCAAAATGCAGGAATATATAGACCTGGATGCTAGTTTTGTGCTCCAGCAACTACCCTTTACTCCTAGGGTAATTAATTGATTTGATTTTTTCCCCCCTAATCCTATTTTGTTATTAGTTATCATCTATTGAGTTGTAAGTTATCACTTTCAATTTAAGCCAAAAGTGCAACAAACTAGTGATGATGTAATATTTTTACATAAAGGCCCAATTCCAAATTTGCTTCTCTTTTTCATGGCTCTTTCCTCTATTCCAAATTTGTTTTGTATGGTGATTCAACTGTTTTCGCTGCAGTTATGTGTTCTCATTCATATTGCAGCAATGGAATAAGAATTCATCTTATGCAAAAATTGATCTGTGTGTGTCGATTATTGATTAAAAGTACTATGATGGCATTAGATTTTCTCCTCTTTTTAAACAATCCTGAGCCACACAACTTTTTTAAGTCGGTCCAATGAGGTTTTTCCAAACATTTTGTTGAGCTATGCATGCCACTTGTTATGCGTAAACAACACAACTTTTTGTAAAATTAAAATTTTATAAAGAAATCCTTTAAGTTTTCACCTTTAGTTTTGATCTTCTTTTTGGATTCACGCAGAATCGTGAATAAGCATCTATTTGTGATTCTGGTTTTATTTTTCTCTATCTATAACCATAAGCTGACTCTGCTACAGTTGACTCTGCTACAGTTGTAATTGCTGGTTTAAGATATGCTTTTAAGAAACTTATTTTATTTTACTCTTTTTTTTTTATATATAATTATTTGAGAATCAGAATAGATTGTGTTGCTGTTCAATTGCAATTTCTTTTATTATTCTAAAATTTTCTAATTTATTTTTCATTTTCCATATATTCCCTATTTAGTGGGACAAGATTATGGTGCATTATAAAAGAAAAAAAATTAACAAAAGCTTAACTTTTTATATTTTATTTATTTATTTAGCTTAGGACATTGAACAAGTCCACTTATTTAGACCTTTGAAATGACTTTGGTCCATCATTGCCAGCTATATATTTTATCAGAAAAACGAAAAATGACAGCTCTTACATGGAAAATGAAAAATTTGATATTTGATTAATTGATTTACAATAATACAATTAAAATCATTCTTGGGTCTATTGTGAAGTAATCGGAAACTTAACATATGTATGTGAACATTTGCAAGGTTAACAAAGAGAAGTCCAAAATTAATAATTAGATTTGGTTTAGTATAATTTTAAGATTGTAACCCTAATTCAATTACATATATGGTCGGTTAGGAATTAGAATAACAAATATTTTTTTCTTAAAAAAAAACTAACAATTTCGAATGTCTTGGATATAGAAAAATTAGTGTTAGGAGAACCATATATATATCCTATGATATCTCATCAATTTATTTATTTATTTTGACGTGATATCTTATCAAATGCTCAAATTGAAATGTATTCAGCTTAAAAAATCGCTATACTTTACTCAATAAAAAATATGGTAAATTCTTTTTTTTTTCCTTTAGAGTTCAAAAAAAATTTAATATAGTCATAGCGCTTAATTTGATTCGAATAGTTTTAAATTTATTTTATCGTTAAATTTTTTATAATCAACATATGATCAATATTCTTTTTTTCAATTTTATATATGTATTATTACCAACACCTACCAAATATAGAGATTTATGAGTTTTTGTAGAAATTTAGGGTTTAGAGTTAAAAGGAAGCCTTTTACCCTAAAAAATAATGAAATATGGCAAACTCATAAAATTTTTATTGCAGATAATTAAACTATTTCTCTATATTGATCGTACTTCTTCAATACTGATATATGAAAAAATAACTGTTCCATCTTAAATATTTTTGGGAAAACTAAGCTAAGAGTAAAAATGAGTTGCAATGAACAAAGGCTGTTTAGACTTAACTCGATATTTATACAGGGACAAAGTTTGGCCCGAAGATCAACCCGACCCACCCTACTGCTACCCGATTCTATCCTTATCCCAATCCTAACCCTATTGCTCCAGAGGCAAAGCCTAATCCTCTGTCCACAACTCTCATACTTCAAAACCCTCTCAATGAGAATAAGCTAACTACAACCAATTGAACCCCAAAACCCAAAAGAAACAATAACAAACCAAATTAAACAAAAGAATAGCAAACTCCATGAATCCTCCATTTATCTTCAATGATGGGTTTTGCTAGCCTCTGATCGAATCAAGCTTCGGATGGAAAATGACGGGTTGAAGCTTCAGGATAAACTCAGAGCACCTGCAACTGCTTGTTTCATCATTTCGTGTTTTAAGCCATCGCACTATTTAGGAACCAATGCGAAACCACTTTTAGGTATATCTTTGTTAAGCTATTAAATATCTTTTAAGACAACATCTATTTTTGAAATAGTCATTTTCAATTTGATGGCTTGAAAAATTTGTTTCAAATATTACTTTTTTTGCAATAATCATAGCCTCCCTCATAGCCATCACCTCTGCTGCCAAAGGAGATGAACATAACTCGTTCGATGCTGATGCCGTATGAAGATTTCCCCTATTGTCCCTAAACAAAGCTGCAAGTGAACCTCTGCAAAAAATTAAGGAAAAAGATGCATCTGTATTGCATTTTGTCCATCCTCTCCGTGGTGGATGCCAGGCACCACTAATTTGTATGTATTTGAAGAATATCGTTTGATAAAATAAAAGCAAAGGTAGTTAATTACTTCAAAAACTAAATTAATCTTTGACCAAGGATTACATGTTTGTGCCAGTTCCCCAACCAAGCCTCAAGGATATTATGGACCAATAGAGTCATGATACATGAGTCAAAACCATATCTCACCTTGTGTATTGGATCGACATAAAAGACATCAATAAATTTTTAAATGAAGTTGAAATCAACATCAAATTAATACTAAATATATCATACACTCATATCGATTAACAAAGATATACCTTCAAAACAAGGGAAAAACACTACATAGGCATGTGATCCAAAGTATGTGATTCAACTCCTAAACTAAGTACTTCTCCTATTTGACTAGAAGGCTCATTGGAAGATTCCCTTCTCTCTCAATAAATTTACCCCGCAACTACCTCTGAACACAATTCATACAAAATTATTAAAATTAGAGTAAACACTCAATTCGACCTCTAACCATTTGCAATTTGGACATGACGCCGCTTAATGATTATAAAATTCTAAATCGATCACTGACAAAATGAAAAATTTGAGAGATCGACTCTCGTGGTGACGTGTACTGATGCGTCAAATAATAGATTGACACATCAGACATGAATTGTACATCATCGACAACTCTTTGACAACCTACTATGAGGGGTTGATTTGTCAAATTTTTCTTTTCGGCATGAGTTGATTTGGGGTTTTATAATCATTAAGGGGCGTTATGTCAAATTGCAAATGATCAAATATCGAGTTGGGTGTTTACTCTTAAAATTGAACTCTAGAATATAAAAAAACACAATCAGCCGGTGAGCAGAGGTGGATTAAGGGGGGTTGAGGGTAGGCCTTGGCCCCAGAATTTTTGAAACATGAATATATAATATATGATGTTAATAAGACTCATAATAACTTAGTGGTCTAATGCTCAACGAGTATTAACTTGAGTTTCATAATATGGGTTCAACACTCACTTTCTTGCCATTTTTTTTAATTAATTCTTCTTTTGCTTTTTCTATTGTTGCCTTTTTTTTTTACTAATTCTTCTTTTACTCTTTCTATTGTTTACTTAATTTTTATTTTAACTCTTATATATATTATCATATAAAAAATAATTTAATTTTTAGTTTAATATAAATATATTTCACTATTTACTAATTTATTTTAAATACATATATCAAAAGTATTAGAAAAATTAATTTATAGTATTTATATTATATTCTTTATATATTAAGTAAATTATTTATTAGTATAAATATATTTCACATGTTGTATTTACTAATTTATTTTAAGTACATATATCAAAAGTATTAGAAAAACTAATCAATACTATTTATGTTATATTTTTTATAATAATATTACTTTTAGTTATAAATGATATTAAAATATGAAATTGTTATTTTCAGTAAAATTTTCTATTTTTTGATGGTTAATTCTTTTTTATTAAAATTAATAAAAAGAACGAAGTATATGCTATTATGGAAAAGAAGAATGCTGAATATAGTAAAAATTGTCTTGATTTAACTATTACATAGAATATTTATTATTTTATTTTTATTAATTTTTTAAAATAAAATTAAATATTTAATAGTAATCTTCATCCTATTCATATGAATATTAAATCTCTCCATCTTAGAACTAATAAAAAACTAATATCTGTTGTAAACAAGTGCCGCCGGTTACTATGCACTGCATAGTAACCCAATAAATCATGGCCGTCCATTCCTAATCAAGTTACTATGTTGCATAGTAAATGAATCATAGCCGTTCATTCCTTTTCATGTAATAGTAAATCTTTTACTATAAATAGGCCTATGATTTCATAAGTTTTTCATATCCAGAAATCAATAAGAATTTCATATTCTTGTTCTCTCTAG
>JASCZI010001348.1:0-14296 GCA_036250425.1 Stylosanthes scabra | reverse complement strand
TAGAAAACTATGGTATTAAAGTTTGTGAATCTAAGGAGGCAGTGCAGAAGTATCTTTCATCGGTGAGGAGGCATTTTATCAATTAATTCCCTGTTTGCAAAGTTCCGCAAAAACTGGCAGTCTCCGTTTAGCAGTATGGCCATGGAGAACACTAGAAATATATGAATCAAATTCTTCCCTTGATGCAACTTCACCAGAACCAGGGAGAACAATCTCAATGCCATCATCCAGAGGTGACCAGTCACTCAAAGTGTCAGGGTTGGCATGGGCAAGGGTTAGGGGAGGCTCAGGTTTGACCGGTGAAGCTGGTTGAGATGTTGTGCCTAAACTTTCAGCTGCTATATTGTGATGATGAACAGTAGTCTGGCTATTTGAGCCATATTCGTCTGATCCTGCGCTCAAAGGAGACTTGCCAGGCCGTGCCTACAAAATCCAATAAGCAATTGCAAATTAGGTGTTTAAAGGCACATGGGCGAGTTCCATGAACCTCATCTTTTTGGTATGCAAACTGCAAAATATTGATCTTTCCAATGTAAACAACCATTGTTGCATTAAGTGATTAAACATCAAATACAAGCAGATAATGTTCATTGACATCTAATCAGAAAGGCATTCTATTTGCCCCTGTCAGCACAGGAGCACATGCTGGAAGTTTACAATAAAATGCAGTTCGTTAGATGCCCCTTACCATTATTATAACACGACCTATTGCATTTGGGTGAAGTGGTGATCTACGACGATTGTACTTGGGCCCCATTTTTTGGGATTGAAATGTAATTATGTAATTATGTTGTATCAAAAAATTGAGATACAATACAGGGAGTTAATTGATAGAAGTCAGTGCCAAACTCTTCCGGATCAAAATGTGTACCAGATTCCTGAGGTAGAACTTATTGCTGAAGGACGACACAATCAAATATTACGGGTTAACCAATACATATCCAACAACAGCAACAACAAAAGATTTTGACTCTACCCATTTGATAATCCTCACATCAAGAAAATGATAACACATAGAAACCTACAGGGTTTGCATAATTTCAGATTTGGTAACCCAACAATAAGTTATGATAAACAAAACTAAGAGAAAAGATCCAGCACATTTTTGTTGGAAACTCCCAATCACCCATCCTATACTAAAAATATTTATAGTTTCTTCAACTCTTAGACTCATATCCGCAAGAATATTCAAGAAATTAAAATTTTGAAGGCAGCTATCATAGTATGGGATTGTAAAGTGGTTTAGGGAAATTTCTTGATTCTAAGCCAAGTGAAAGGTAAAGTTACCCCAAGATTAAGAACTTCATACACATACCCATGGCAACCAAGAAGCAAACTCTTCACATGATTAAATTGTAGACAAATCTGGAGCAAATTACATACCTTGCAATCTTGAGAGCAACTAAATCACCTTGTATAAACTTTTAACACCACTGAAACGTTTTCTTTTGAACCAACCTCATAAAGACTTGCCCAACAAGATAAAGAACTATTGTCAATCAGGAATCCCAAGTTCCCAGGTCAAGACTTTTCTTTTTGGGTCTAACCGAGTTCTACACTCTTATTAGAGTATTACTATCAAGCCATATATATAACTATCAGGAACGTGCAAATCAAATTACTAATCTTTTTGTTGTAGTCTTCTATATTAGTTTTAGGCGTTTCTCCTTCGCAAACTACATGCAATAATAGCACTCACCACTAAAGCCTACCCTATATTTATTTTTTGTTGTAGAAATTACAAGGACTGATTTAAAACTAAGGATAATGATTAATTGACGATTGAAAAAATGCAAGAGCTAAAAGGTCAAATTTTTAACAGTGCACCAAAACCTAAGCAAAATTATGGATACGGAAAAAATGAATATTAAATATTGCATAACCATTAATTTGTATAATTATGGCGCTTACCAACCTGGCTTTTGGTGTTACTGCGGCAGTTTCCTGATTCATCCCATGCTTTGTAAACCTCCGTTCTGAATGCGTTCTTCACCCACGGCGACGGTGAAGATGACGATGACGAAGACGAACTGCGGCCAGAGGAAGATGAGGATCTTCCGCTTTTACCTCCAGGAGTCGACCTAACAAGAATATCATCCATCACAAGAACTTCCTCGTCCACCTTCACCGGCGTTCTGTACATCGGCGGAGACCTGATCGGCGCGATCTCTAGGTTCTCCACTGAAGAGAGCGGCGAGAGCGACAACCTACTGCGTGGACCGTAACCGCTACTCCCCGAACTTTTCGAGGACTTGTACTTGCCGGAGCCGTACGTTGGAGAAGTGAAAGAATCACCGCGCGTCACGGACTTGCCGGAGACCGGAGATCCGGAGAATAAGTATCGCGCGAGTGGTGAGCCGACGTCGATGTTCTCGGCGAACTGTTGGACTTGGATCCTTGGGCTCATCGTCAGCGATTGGAGGTAGCGTCCTCTCTGGTCGTCCATTTCCTTCTGCAACGGCGAAAGGTTTTCGTTTGAAGACTTCACCTTCGAAGCCTTCATCTTGCCGCTGCTTCGCGCGCTTTCCATCGCTATTATTTCAAACTCGAAAAATCATGAAATCACTCCAATTCCTGCATTTCAACAACGAAAAATCACGAAATGGCAAAATCGTGATTCGATTCGCCGCAAATTAACTATTGATTTTCTTTCCCCCGTGAAATTGCCGGAAAGAAAACAGAATCGTAGAAGGAGAATTGGAAAAACAGAGAATCGGTAAAAAAGTTACATGCTTAGTGAAGCGAGAAAGCGTGGTTGCTTCTTCAGCAGAGAGAGAGAAAAAAAATCGAGTGTAGTGAAGAGGATGATGAAAAAGTTGTTGCCTTTCTGAGTTGGAGAACTTTGTTATCAGAGAAACCTCTAATTTATACCCGGCAACTGTGATAGGTTAGTTTCCACAGCTGTACTTTTAAGTGTTTAGAAAATAAGGTGGTTAACTTGCGAAGAAATAAAAATAAAGGTAGAGAGTGGGGAACACAATAATTTAATTGCAGCAAATGCAGAGAATGATTCTGTTCGTGGCAGTGGATTTATGTGATTGGTTTTACATTGCCACCTTACATCGATGAATGAAGAGCCACAAAATAATAGCCTAATGGCTAGCAATAATTAACACCCGAACTATACACCCCTTATTCAACAAGCAGCACAAACCATATATACACAATTAACCCTAAAATTTTCTACTACTTACTTAGGCACCAGACTTCCCCCTTCATTTCAGATTTTCTCAAGTGCGTTCTTGAGATTCCCTTCAAAGTACAGCATCAGGTCACCGCCATGGACCCTTCCCTCTGGCAGTTCAAAGCCCTTCCGCACACCGCTGCTACCGGCAGCCAAGCCGACGCCGTGGCTGTTTCTATCTTGCTCCGGCTTCTTGGAAGTGGTAAAGAAGTTTGGATAAGATGGTGATTTCATTGAGAGTGGAACTAGCACCTCCTTGGGTATGAGGTGCTGCCTTTTCGCTGGTATTTCCATAGAATCATAAGAGTCAGAGACAACGCTGACCCCTGAGGAAGAATTGTTGTTATCAAAGCTGCTACAGCCAGTGGAAGCAGAAGGTACAAGACCTCGGAAAATTCCAGGAGCAATGAGACTTCCCTTCTTAGTTTCACGCTCTTGGACCAAGCTACTGTGAGCAGCACAAAGGCCACTCTTTCCCCTTGCAAATTTTTCACATTTTCCATCTCCCCAGCTGCATCTCTTTCCTCCACCATGTGCCTTGCAAAAATCTGTGCTCCCCTGTGCGCTCTTCCCACATCCTTCAGACTTGCACCGCTTCCCTCCACCATGCCTCACACAGCAATCAGTACGGCCACGTGCACTCTTGGTGCAGCCTGCAACAGCACACCTCTTTCCACCACCATGAGCAACACAGAAGTTTGTGCCCCCATGTACACTCTTGGGGCAAATACCACCACCATTGAAAAGGCAGCGTTTTCCTCCGCCGTGTGCCTTGCACAATGGGGTGCTCCCTTCAGCGCCTTTGGTACAACCTGCAAATGAGCAACGCTTCCCACCACCATGTGCCTTGCAGAACAAGGTGCTCCCTTGTGCACCCTTGGTACATCCCTGGTACTGACAACGGCGTCCTCCCCCATGAGAAATACACAACCCAGCTTGCCCCTCAGCACTTCGGGTGCAACCATCTATCCTACATCTCTTGCCTCCTCCATGTCTAATGCAGAGTCCTGACTTACCTCGCGCAGCTTTTGTACACCCACCTGGAAACCCACATCGCCTACCTCCACCATGCGCTATGCAATAATCTGTCTTGCCCTCAGCACTTTTAGTACAGCCCAAGTGCTGGCACCTCCTCCCTCCGCCATGTGCCTTACAATAAGCAGTGCGGCTCTCAGCGCCTTTGTTGCATCCTGGTTTCTGACATCTTTGTCCACCCCCATGTCCAATACAAAGCCCTGAAGCACCTCGAGCTCCCTTTGTACATCCAAAAAATCTACACCTCTTAGGATTGCTTGTTCGGTTATCTGAAGTTACCCCTGTAGCTTGGAGACTAGATCCATCTCCATGAGAGTAGGTGGTAGCACTAGATGTTTCCACGGACAGCTGGTGATTTGTACCAAGAATTAGTTCTTGAGAATGCACCAAGCTTATAGCATTATCCATTCTCGGAGCTAAAAGAAGTGATGGCATATAACCACCTGATTTCTTTGCCGAGGTAGAACCCTCATCAACAACAGGAACCCTTGGGTAATTATTTTCAGCAAATGTTTGGCTTGAAAAGTATGACATATTTACATCAGCCTCAGTTGAACCTGAGCACTCCAGCACGCTTGATGCCTCGTTATTTCCACCAGAAAGACCAAGCTGAAGTATTGAATCACATTCAGATGGCATGTGCTGAGGAAAAGGTTTACCTGATTTTTTCTTCTTATTAAACCCCAAATTGTAGTCATCCTCATATGCCATTGGGGTTGGGCCCAACCCCAGAACTAATCTGCAGCCATCATCAGAAGCATTTAAAAGTTTCATCCCAGTATTGCTCTCTGTGCATCTATAATTAGTCATACTGGTTTCTCCAAACCCAATGCCATTCAAGCATAACGTAGTGTCACCAAAGTTATCATTTTTCCTAGGTTCAGCATCATAAGGAGATTGTACAGCTTTCTTGTTTAAATCCATGATCCAGATGTTGTGTAATACAGCTAACAAAAGGTTGAGGTAGCAAAACAGGTCACCACATAGCTACTAGAAGATCCACATACCTATCAGAACTTTATCATCGGGAACAGATATATCAATGTACAGCCTCCACCGCTTACAAACCCAGATGTATCTGACCTATCCATTTTCACAATATACAGGACAAAGTGCACAGATTCTTTCAATGAAGCTAATTCTTCCAGAAGTATCTTATAACGTCTCTTGGAAAGAAACCTTTAATGAGATTGGCTAGTATTGATGTCACGAGTTCTCTGGAGCTTAGCGTGCTCCTTTTGGACAAATCATTAAGCTTCATCAACCCTGACAAAGAAGAAAAGACATAAGTCTTTAAGAATTAATGACAAAGGGGGACAGTATTTATTCTTTTAATAACCCACAGTGAGGCATGCATAGCCCTTCACCACCACTACTATGCGGTCTGTTTATGTGATGAGTAAGAAACCTTCCAGTCTTACACAATAGAGGTGACTATATGTTGGGAAAATGTGAAAACATAAATGAACAATAGTAACAAAAAATTATGAATTAAAAGCATCTTGATGTATGCACGCCAGGAATGGATTATGACAGGAACTAAACTAGAACCGTAATTAAAATAGAACCTTAATTCTTTCATGAAGACAAACATCAGATATAGCTTTGCCTTGAAACAGACCAAAAAGAAAGGGGGAAATTGAAATTAATGCTTCAAAAAAGAAACAAAACAAAAAAAGATAAGAAGGAAACTGAAAACACAGTGAAGAGTTCTCTGACCTTTGCTGATTTAATAGGTGAAAGATCCATTTCTGTCTTGTTTGTATGGAGCTTCAAAGCAATAAAATCCTTCTGATATATATGATTTTACTTTCAAAGCTTTCAATTGAAAGAAGCTTTTGAAACATACAAAGGAATGCTAAAGACGCTCCTGCATGATGGAATTTGAGCACAGTGAGTCATATCAAGCCACAGGCTATGAAATCAATGGAAGAGAGGAGTCCTCTTCCAGTGAATGAAAACAAGCATACATAACAAACACATAACACACTAGCTTCAAAGCTTCAACGACACATTCAAGATATCGTAATAGTAAGATAGTTATACAAATGGTTTAGATGCAACAACAGGGAAGTAAAATTTGCAGCTTCCAAGTAACAAGGTAGTAGATCCAACATCCAAGAAAACAAAATCACAAAACCAACACATTGTTTGGAATCTTAGAACCTTAAAACTAAGCTATTAAATAGGGAAAAAAAATCTGAACAAAGAAAAAAGGAAACGTGAAGGTTATTATACATAGAGAATAAACCATTACAAGGATAACCAAGTTGCCTCCATATTACATCAAATACATCAAAGACTAATTACTTATTCCAGAAATTCAATCACTAAACGTAATGAAAAATTTGCAAGACGCAAGCAAAAGAAAACACTAAAACTTCAATAACTAAATCTGGCAAAACAAATCACCAAGTAAGAACATAAAAATATGGAGAATAAGATTAATTAGTAGACAATAACTGAAGATATGTGAAACCAATTGCAAAGTAGCACCACCTACCAAAGACAAGTTTAAATGTTTTATGAAAACAAGATATAGCAAAAGATATGTGAAACCAGCTGGTAACAGCTCACAAAAACAAATAAGAAGCAGCCTTCACAATTCACACGAGAAACAACAAGAAAGCCATAACAACAAAGAAAAACCAGCAATTCAATTGTCACTTAGGAATCCAATTGCAGAAACAAAGTTGAAGATGGAATTAACGGAAATATATCGATGAAAGTAGAATCAGATTGAAAATATTACCCTAAGCGATGATAATTCAAAAGAGAAGGAGTTTCCAGATCTGGAAATCACTGAACAACCCCCTCCAGGCTTCGACACAAACAAACTCTGAAGAATAAAGAAAAACCACGGAACTAGAAGAAAGAAGAAAAGGAAGTGAAACAGAAACTCGTTGAGTAATAAAGACCTGCAAATAAATAAAAAGTGGAGGGCGGCTCAATTTTCATCGCTCATTTTATTTTATTTTATTTTATTTTGTGGAAAGAGAAAAAGAAAAGAAATTCTTTGGCGAGTAATGGGAAGGTGGGAAAAAAATATCGAGGGACTACGGAAATGACGAGAATGACCTTGGTGGCAAGTGGACGAGGACAAGCGTCACATGCTGGCGGGGCATGCATACTTTTGGTCGAAAAGGATGCATGGTAAAATCCCGTCCTTGCCCCTGTAATGAGGCTCGTGTGAACGAAGAGAAGGGTAGTTTCGTCTTTGTCTGTCTGTCCATTCTCGTTTTTTGTGTTTTGTCTTTCGCTTAGTGGAAGCAGAAGCTGTCGTGGCGCGCTCGTGTCTACCCGCATAGAACAAAAGTTGGGGGTGTTACTCTGCGGAAACAGTGTTTTGGTGAGATAATCTGACGGTTTTGCTGATTTGGAAGTTTACAAAGTCATTTATTTGCAAACCGAAATCTTTCTTTACTGTGCGGATTATTGTAGGCGATTGCGATCACCTTAAACAGTGAGAATCTACCTAGAATGTGTGAGCTGGAATTGATGACGTAGCCATCAGGCTCGGCTTTTATTCTTTCCAGCTCAGCTGCGTTTATTTCTTTGATCCAACGAGAACAATAATGCAATAATATCTTTTATTTATTTTAGTTAATATATATTGAGAGTACATGTAAAAATGATTAATAAAAAAATAATATATAAAATTAAAAGTTTATATTCATTAAAATAAAAATATTTAATTTTTTATTAATAATAATCTTAACAAATGTGATGTTAATTAACTAAATCCTTTAAATAATTATTAGACTTTAAATTTAATACACATGCTATACTAGTAACGTATGACTACGTTATATTTGACTCACAAATACGTGACGTAATGGTACTTGGTAGAGTTTGTGTGCTTGGACGGTGGGACGCAAAGAACACCTAGAGGCTATAGAAAGGTACTTAAAGGAAGAATAATAAGAAGATTATTAATATATAATATAGATATATACATAAAGATGATATCATTGAGGAAAAAAATATTGAAGATGATTAGGCTTTTACACGATCCAATAACTAACTAGTGATTATTGACTATGAGGATTCCTCTTAATTACTCTTACCTATAACCGTTGAATAACCTTACCCATCTAGCTATCCTTGCTTAGATCCACTTTTTTATTATTATTATTTCTCAATTTCTTCGTATTTATAAATTTAAAAATTTTATATATACATTAAAATCAACTATTAATTATACAATATATGATGGTTAATTTTAATGTTTGTCTATAATTATTACAAATTACAATATCATGTGAGTAAAAAAAATAATAGCGCTAAAAGAAATTAAAGCGGTTTTAACTGCTTATACATATGGTTGTTGCATTATTGTTGTTATATAAGGTCGTTAGTAATTTTTAAAAAATATATATATAAAAATTAGTAAAAGAAAAATCAATAATTGTAGTATTTTAGTAGCTTTTTGTAGTTTACCAAATTTGTTTTTTGTTTAATGTTAAGTCTATTGGCTTACATGAAGAAACTTAGTTGTTTAATTTGCTCTAATATATAGCCGCCGACAAGTAGTGAAATTTATAATAGAATTAATATAAAATTGAACTTAATTAGTGGCTTGGGTTAACTTTAGGGGCGTCAATTTCAATGCTCATGTTTTGTCATATCCTCATAAAATGAAAATAAATGTATGAAAATATTATGTGCTTTTATGAAATATATAGGTTGGGTTTGATAAAACTTTGATATTCAAAAGTAGTTTATTGTTAATTTTTCAATATAATTGATCAAAAGTTATAGTAAATATGTTTAGTAAATCAAAAATAAAAGCACTTTTAATAAGTATAAGTTATAAAATTTGTGTTTCATAAAATTATTTTTAACATTTAAAATAATTTTAGTGGATATAAATGTAATAAAGAATAAAAATAAAAAATAAATATTTGTTAATATAGAAATATTCTAACTTTAAAAAATACAAGCTAGTTTTTTTTAAAATTATTATGGGTGCTTTTAAAAATATTTCTAATTTTTCAAAACTAAAAATAGAAACTCTATTTTTTTATTTTTTCAAATACATAGTGAAGTGCATGTAATTTAAAAAAGCATAAACATATTTCAAAAAGGTTTTACCAAATCAGAATATAAAATGATGTGTTATATCATAGTCGGCACTTTATTCTCTACATATGAGTAGATGAGATGCCTTTTAAATCTAGTTTACACTAGCTCTAATAATAAATTTAGTATGAGTAAACATGTAACCTTTTTACTTGTGTGCAAACTTAGTGCAACACTTTTAAGGAGCATACTGCTGTTGGTTAAACCTATATATACATTTATATTATTTTTTTGTTCTAAAGAGATAAAAAAAATAAAGATGAAAAGACGGTGAGATAGAAGAAGAAACGTAAATAAATAACTAAATGAGTGGAGTAGTAGTGGACTCAACAATTTTGTTAGATTATTTAATCTGTTTAATAATGTGCATGTTGCGAAGTAGTTTATCGGGGATCATTCTTGATCAGAATTGCTTGGCTGTTAACTATAGGAGACAAATCACAATCTCATAGATTACGATTATGGAGAGGTTTCATTACATCCTTTGAATCCAATGATTTAGTTTATTGTCTGGGTTTTTAACCATACTTAAATACCCGATTTTAAAAAAATGTATAGAAGACTTTGATTTTTGAGTCCACGGTTACAATGCATATAATAGATCAAGGTTATTTGTTTTGTTAAAAAAATTTGAATTAGATAATATTTTTATAAACAATTCAATATTTATTTTTGTACATCATGGATCCACCACCACAAGTTCATTGGTTTCGTCCAAAACAAGTAATTTTGTCTAAATTTATATATGGATTTAGTATTTTAGTATATTACTAAATGACAAACAAAATTATTGTGCCCAAGCAAGCATGACGATCTATCTCCATCACACTTCCAACGGCTTAGATTCTCATTGGTGCAAACTGCAAACCAATTTCTATATTATTATTTTAGATTTTAGGTTTAGGAGGAATTTTTCTTTTCTTTTTATATATTCCAAACGTCACCAAACATTTTTTAGAAGTTTAGAAGCCACGCCTAATAAATAATAAGGAGCAGCGACGACAACCACCCTTCGCCCCCAGTTCGCTGCATCCAACAGCCACGCAAAACAAAACGCGGCTGCACTACAAGTTTCCCATGATTGTAGTAAACGGCATCGCCACGTGGCGTGTTCCTATTCCCTAAATAAACTCACATCATCAAACGGACCTAACTAACTGGACGAAACGGAATCCTCTCAAAGGCTTCAACGCCCTCTCTCTCACGCTGCGCATCGAGCGTGTGCACCGCGCGTGCGTAGATAGGACAATGGCCCGTGGGCCCACATCAGAAAGTGACAGAAGAAACCGTGGGTCAGCCTAACACAAATGCGGTTGACACGTGGCTTCTAGGGATTGGTTGATTTGGGTGCCAATAATTGGAGTGTGACACACACATGGGGTAGCCTCTATGGAGATCCGTTTGTGACGCCACAACCTTCCTCAGAAGGACCCCACTACGCAATAAGAATCTTTAGCTTGTATGCTTTTTATTTGCATTTTAATTTTAATTTTAATTTCCCTTTTCTATTTTTTTTTTCGTTCTTCTTTGTTTTTATTTAGCTGTATGTCATGACGGAAGACACTAGTTCGTGGATTGTACTTTGTCCTTTGGAGGCACCCTTCTTCACACTTCAAGGCAGTGTACGAGTCGGTTAAATTCTAATTAGCTTAAATTTGAAGTTTGTTTTAAGTAAATTTAAATAAATTTGAACCGATTAAACTTGAGTTAATTAATTTGGATAATCGCAAATACCTAAATCAATTAAGGTTTCAGATTCAATTATATCCGATTACTATATAATGCATAACTAATATAATTGAATCGGTTCAGTTTTAATCAAATTACCATTACCTATAAACGACCCTACCGGCACTGTGGTGGTATATTTTAATAAGGTGTGTATTGTCAGCTAGGTTGCCTCTTGGAGTCAATGAAAAGCAAGAGAAAGTTTTTAGATATACTGGTTGAACCTTTTTTGGATTTTTTTTTTCAGAAATTAAGTGTCCCTTGGCATTCATACAAGCCATATCTGTTCACCATGCTCAAATAGAATACATGAACAACTGATGGATGGGATAAATTAGTATAATTTGGATAGCGAAATTTCCCAGGTAGACAAGGGAAGTATTAATGTATATAATTCAGATATACCCCGTCATCTTTAATGCTACCATCTTTAATCTAATGTTCAAATACTAATAAATTGTGTTAGAAAATAAAAAAAATTTGATAAAAAAGTTTTATATTTATGAATGAATAAAATAACTCAAAAGCAAATAAATCATGTTTTTTTATAGCATCAATTTTTTTAATATTTTTTAATGAATTTTAATATGAGTATATATTCTCAAAATATATTTTAAAAATAATACAAAAAAATAAATATTTAAAATAAAATATTTTAGCATTTTCAATAAAATGAAATGTACAACTAAATATTCTTAAAATACTTGCATAATTTACATTGTTGTAGCAACAAATTATGATTGATTATTTGAGAAAAGTAAAAAAACAAAAACAAGCATAGTTAAGTGTAGTCGTCTAAGCCCCACTTTGTCGAGGCTCTTGCACTTGTCAGTGTCTTCCAACTAACACCTTTGATTAATTACGAAAGCAAGGAAGAAATTCGGCAATTAACTAGTGGTTAAGGAGAGATTTTTCTTTAAAAACAAAACATGAATAAATTATGTAACTAAGCGTATTGTCATTTGTATCACTATCTATAATTTCAAGAGAAATTGTTATTCAACTTAAAAAGGAATTAAGCAAGTGATATATTGTTGGTTTAATATATCATCTACTATATATAAAATTTTGGTGTATAATTTTTTTAAAATTTTCAAATAGTTATATATACAGAAAGTTTTTTTTTTTCTATTTTCACATGTGTTTGTTACTATCATTCATATTTAATAAATAAAATAATATATTAATAATAAGTACATTACTACATATTAATCCACTAGTAACAATAATATACTAGAATAACTTTTGATACTTCAATTTTTTACTTGTGATTTTTTTAAAAGCACGGACATCATTCATAGAAAACAGAACCGAAACAAAAAAAATTGTGTAAATAAAAACATGCTAAGGATGTATTGCTTAAATTAATCTTCGTTGATAATCACTAATGTGTATAGTATAGTTCTATTTTTTTTTTATTGTTTACGGTATGCCAATTCTATATGTCAAAAGTTAATTTGTTGAACTTCATTTAAAGGTGTACTACTTACTAATAGATTGTTGTATACAAATTGTAAATATATATTTTTTTAAAAAAATAATAGGTTAAGAGTTTGTCTATTTTGTCAGTATTGTAAGCCCAACTCTCTTTCAAGAAAATCAGAGAATACATGTTAAAAAAAAAATTCAGACAATACGACCTATAAGACTATTATCATTTATGTTTACCCAAAAACAACAGATTATTATCGTTATAATCAGAACATACCATTTCAATTAGACCAAAATTTTTTAAACCAGAACATCAAAATTACAAAGTTCAATCTCAAGGTGTTTTTTGTTTTTGGTATTAGTTCAATTTCAAGTTAAAATTAACAGAAAGGGATACATTAACCAAGGCCCAAAATATTTTTTGATTGGGCATAACCTGAAACTATGAACGGCTTTAGTCCAAGAAAAAAAACTATGAACGGCTTATACTCGTAATGCTTCGAGGATTGCTATTGTACTACCAATTTGTATATTTAAATGAGATTATAATGTTATAATTTTAATTAGTAATGTACTTTTTAATTGATAATAGAATATATTTATATTTTTTATATTTATTTATAAATTGATATATTATTTTATAAAAATACAATTATTTTGATTGAATTATAATTAAACGACTCAAACATTTAAATCAGTGAATTAGTAGTTAAATCGATTCCGATAATCAATATGATTTTTAGAATCCTATATAAAATATAAGTTTATAGAATTCATGAATAGTTTTATTTTATCTATTCCAAACAAAAATATAGGATTTAATTAATTTCCAAATAAAATCGAATGTATTTCAATTCCATTAGATTCCAATAATAATACACGCTTACTTTCTACTACTCCTTTCAAGGGCAGAAACAAACAAACAGTACAAAACCTTATTCTTACTCCTAAATCCTGAACAACATAATAGAAGGGGCGTTGGAAAATTAATTAAGGGCAAGCAGTCCTTGCGCTAAGAGCTTTTAAGGGAAAAGAGGTCTTCCATGCATATTTGAAGCCACTGAAAGCAGACAGTGGATATGCGGCGATTTCTTGTTTAAGAAGACAGTGTTTCCCCTGGATTCTTACAATTGAAGGGTCAATAGGCTCCAAGGTTTTAAATCCAGAACAATTTAGAACCACGTCGTTGTAACTACACATACAATGGGTGGTGATATCAACTTGCCACTCATGCATCCCGTGTACTTTCCTTCCTGTTTTTTTCTGCGTTATATTAAGACCGCTCACATCCCCCTCGTCGCACATCTCGCCAGTTGGCTGAAATATATTTGCACCAAAATAAAAATAGTTAAACTATACGTATATTTTATAAAATAAAATTATCCGTAATTATTAGTATTATCAAAATACTATCTATACATAACAAATCATTCATATTAATCTTTAAATTATATATATGAAACAAATTGTGTGAGAGAGAACAGAAATTCACGCATTTGAAAAGTAAAAGAAGATTACATTGAGAAACCAGGGCAAAGAAGAGGAGTATGCTGATAATTTTGATGATCATGGCAGCCATTCTTTTTTTTCTCCTACCTCTATCAATTCTTGAATTTTTTTTTTCTAATAATGCAGGACATTACTCCTTTGTCGTGCCATTCATAGTTGCACGATCTTATCATAATTAGTTGCTATTAAATTTAAGGAAATATTTAGTCGGTCTAATCATAATTGTTGAGTCATTAAGTGTATCAATTTATTGTGATGACAAAATGCACGTTTTGGGCTGATTGGGTTGATTCTCAAGTGGGTCAGTTAGCATGGCATAAAGCCCAT
>JASCZI010001346.1:0-11005 GCA_036250425.1 Stylosanthes scabra | reverse complement strand
TGAGGAGGATACAATGAACTTTCACTTGTTTAAAGTACTCTATCTAACAAGTTCTAAGTTATTCTTCTATTTAACGACAATTTTAGTAATTTATGATTTTTTTTTTGCATATTTGTATATAAAAAAAAATAAAGTAATGCTAGGTAACCAATAAAAAATCAGCAATCAGCCAACAACTTGAATTAGATATTTTATTTCTTTAGGTTTTGGATGTTCTGTTTCTAAAGTTGGCTGATAGTCGATGTTATATAACTTTTATTGTTGACGTTCTATAAATAGTGATTATGAATGTTATATTTTTTGTTGGCTAATTTGTTGGTTTGAAAATTATTAATTATCTATATTTTTCTTAAAAAATAATATTATATATAAATTTATTCATCCATTCATCCCAAAAGATAATTTTTAGTTTTTAAGTATGACTCAAATTTTTTGTACTAAATTTTATTATTTATGTACCTCTAAATTTATTCTATTAAAAATATAATTAAATTTATATAATTACATACTAAAATATAAAATATATATTAAAAATATATTAAACAACGTATGTATATTTATAAAAATTTATAGTATTTATTTTCTATATCAATAATTTTATTTGTACACCAAAATCAATCACCAAATCAGTCACTAATGTATAATATATATTAGAATACAAAATACACACTAAAAATAAGTTAAACTACATATGTATTTTATATTTTAATGTGTATTATATATCGATGGCTGATTTTGGTATACACTTAACATAACTCTTTTTATATTTATTCCTTCTAATGATGTAATTTAAATCATTTTCATTTTAATTTAAAATTTTTGTTACCTTCTAAAAAAATGTATACTATAAGTCTATAAGATTTGAAAAGTAGTAAAAAAATTAGGCATGGTTTTAGTCTGAATTGTAATTTGGAAATGGAAAAGTTTTGACTTTTGAGTTTTGAATGATAACGGTTTGGAAACCCTTGCCTCGCACTTTTCCTTCGCCAGCCGCCATCGCCGTTTCCTCACGACGGATTATCTCCCACCACCTCACTTTCTCCGCCGCAAGAGCTTCTCCTCTCATCCACAACCATTGCGTATGTTTTTTACTTTCTTTCTCTCTGTTTAGCTTATGTAGTGATTGAACTTGAACCATAGCTTGTTAATTGATAATTGACCGGTAGAATTCTATTATATTCTTAGTTTTTCTTTTCTTTTCTATTTTAGCTATTTCTTTGTTAGGTTTTAAGCTTAAGCTTCCGAAAGGCTTTTTTATTTGTATCTTTACCTAAACTAGAGTAAGAATGAATGACATAATAGAGTGTATTAATAAGATTACTGGAATCAATGAAAGTGTTTTTTTTTTTTTTTTTTTTCTATTGGTATGAAGTGAAGTATTAGTTTTTGAAATATCAGCATTTCTCTGAATACAATTATATATATACGTATATTCGGTAATGCTACATGTACCATTGTACATCTCCGTACACACCATTTTCATTTTTAACACGGAAAAATGTAAACATTAGCACATAAATTTTATTTTTCTGTGCTAATGTTTACATTTTTCTATGTTATAAATGGTGTGTACGGAGGTATACGGTAATACACGTATATTAATTCATGTATATTTGATTATTTGAAATGAGTGTTTTGAAAATTTTTGTGATGGTTGTGCTTAATGTAGATAAAGTTCTTTTGAATTTTGTGCTACCTTATTGATGGTAATGTTTGTGAAATAATCTGGGCTTCCATTTGGGATTACATGTTTTTGACACAGCTTGAATTTTTGTGAATTCAGAGTTTGCCATTGTTTTGATTCATCAGCATTACCATAGTCCATAGGTGCTGCAACTGCACTCTGCAAATGAAGTTCGCAGTGAAGAAGGCGTTGAGTAGCAGTGGCGCGCGGGTGGGTGTACTCGAGGTGGGAATCTGCCCGGCGCCAATTGAGACCCCGGCTCTCCTCCTGGCTACTCGCAAAGGCCTCCCTCACTTCATCTCCCCTGATCTTCTGCCTTCTCTCCCGTCGCCCGATTCCAACCTCCTTCAAGTTTCTCCTATGCACTTGTAAGTTGTAGACACTCCTCTTTTTCAGTGTTCATGTAACATCCTCTCATTATTTTCTCTTGTCTAATTCTCTAGTTTGGAAGGACTCTCTACAACCACTATATCAAAACTAGGAGGCCTTCACCAAATGCTCGGTTTGCAGCAACATGGAATTGCAGCTGTACCAAGGGATTCTATACAGTGCCTTCCTGAGTCCAAAGCAGCTACCAAACTTGGAGCTTCTTTCGAGACACCTTGTGGTCGTCTATTGGTAAATTCATTGCCACTTGTTTTTGAATATTGTTCTCATTATATTACTGTATATCTTTCTAATTGTAAACTTTGATGTGACCAGATTAAACCTAAAGATTATGTTGAAATGATATCCTGCATGAAGCCAAATATATGGGCATCTTTGGCAGATGAAGTACCTGCTTGGGTTTCTGAGAAAAGGAACAAGACCTCAGTAGATAGAACTTTGAGATGGCTTGATGATTGCATTTCATTGTATCCGGTAAAGGACAGTTTGTGATTTCCCTCTCTAGCTATGTTATGAATTCCATTCTTGCGATTGAGATAGTTGATATCTTGTCATCATTCTTGCTTTTTCCTCTATTCATTGTTATTTCATTTTCTAGCCAAAAAAGAAAGGCAAAGAGATAAATCGATTAATATTGTTCTCAAAATTCAGGAAGCTGGATCTATCTTTGGTGCCATCGTTGGAGGCACAAATTTGGAAGAAAGGAAGCGATGTGCAGAGGAGGTAGCTAAGCGAAATGTATCAGGTTCTTTCTTTTAATTCAGTTTGTGTTAGCCTAAGTTGTAGAGATATTAGGATGTTATCGATACAATGTGTATAGAGAAATCCATCATCTGTTGCTGTAATTACTTCTCACTTGCTGGTATATGCAGAATGTGCCATTCGTCCCTCTAATGTGACATAATGCATGTTATTCATTATGGAACTTAAATTATTGAAAGTTAAATCTTTTTGAGATGAATAACTTATGATCATCGACGCAGGCTATTGGATTGGCGGATTTGGACTTGGAGAGGGTATTGACGAGCGACCTGCTCTTTTAAGAGCAGTTATGGTAAGTGTCATTTCAAGAGTTGTTTAATTAAACCCTATTTTGAATTGAACTTTATTTAATAGTTCATGTAAGTTGTAATAATTTTGACAAGTATAGACTACTGCTAAAACCGTATAAACTGATTTTCTTGTTACTATTTTTGTGAATGTGTTGATGTTTTCCAGAGATACTCATGCTAGTCATTCTTTTTTCCTCTGAATTTCCTAACCAAGTAACCTCTTTCCCAGGATATCTTGCCAGATGAGAAACCACGCTTAACATGTGGGCTTGGACTCCCAGGTACATGATTTATGTAATTTATTTTTGAAATATATACAATTTATTGACACATAAAGGCTTATATTATTACCCTTACAGAGGAGATCTTGCAGGGGATTGCTGCAGGAATTGATCTTTTTGATTCAACGTAAGTAGCTATTCCGCGTTCTGTTTTCTCAATATCTCAATTCTCCTCGTGTTTGGTGTCAAAGAACTTGGATGGTTTTTGTGATGATTCATAGGTACATATATTCTCTCACAGTTGGAGGATTTGCGCTAACCTTTTCACTGGACAACAGCGGGGAGCAACATAGTTTACAGTCAGATCAGATTGGAAGTGACTTAACCAAAATTAATTTGAGGGCAACAGCTTACAGGTAACAATATAATTGTTACTGCATTTTGTTCTTTTTTATTATGAGTAGTGGATTATTCAATAATTCATGCAGATTTCACTAAATTAGTATTTCTTTATAATCCTATAACTTCAACCTTCTATTTGCTTATATCAATTGTAAATTTGTAATTAAACTCTCATTTCATCAATATACACTTTTTTGAGTTTAATCTTCACTATATTTTCTCTTATAACCATAGATTTCAAAACATGCTTAATTATTCTTGTTAGCTGAATTTTAGTAGTAGTAATCAGATTACATATTAAATGCCTCTTCTTTTAACTTAGTTTTGTGATGGCATTTTGATGCAGGAAAGATATGTCCCCCATTTTAGAAAACTGCACCTGCTATACATGCAAAAATCATACAAAAGCATACATCAATCACCTACTCAATGTTCATGAAATGCTGGCACAAACTCTTCTAGAAATGTAAGAGTTTCTTCACTGAAAATTATAGTTATGAAAGTATCTATACCCTATTAGTATTAGTGGTGATAGTGTTATATTAAATTTTGCAGACACAATACCCATCACTTTTTGAGGTTCTTCCATGTAATAAGAACAGCAATCCAAGATGGAAGCTTTGAGGAATTCCGGCAGGCATTCTTGGAGAGCAGGCGCGAGCATTTCAAAGGAGAAGCCATTTCAACTTGAGATCATATACAAGTTAATGCAAATTTTGTTGTGAGTTTATTAGCCATGTAATTACTTGTGAAATTAAGTTAAAAAATGGGAATTATTGATTAGCATTATTCTGTCCATGTATTACTTGTGGTTTTTGTTGTAAGTGAAATTACATGCCAATTTAGCTGTGTATTTATTAGATACACACTTGGGAAATAGGAACACAAAAGGGGTATAATTGATTCACAAAAGTAAACCTATTACTTGATTTTACTATTATTCTATGAGTTTTATTTTGGTTTAATTACTCTATCCGTCGTTATAATTTTATCAAATTTTCAATTAGATATTTATACTTTTTTTTATTTCAATTTGGCCTCTGTATCATATATTGTAATTAAGTCTTTACCATGATTAAAACATTATCGTAAAATTGAATATTCCTCTCCTTAGAGCATGAGTCTAAATGAGAATACCTTTTTACAAAAGAATATTTATGTAATTTTAATAATTTTGTTGTGGTAGGAATTTAATTACAAAATTTAATATAGCACCTATAAAATTTAAAAGAAAAATTATAAAAATTTAATTGAAAAAGTTTGTTAATTTTTTACCTAATATAAACCAATGACAAAATTCCAAGTATTCTGTTATATATAGTTATCTGAATTGGTAAGAGGAACTCAATGAAATCGCCTTTATTTTTGGGTTTAGCTTTGACTATGCATCTTATTGATTTATTTGATGAACAACTTTTTTCTATCTCTTAAAATCAACAACAAAATCCATTTTTCTTTTTTCTTCTTTTAATTTTCTTTCTTGTGAAACAAGACAACAAAACAAAAGGAAAGAAAAAACAAGAACATAATATTGAAGATGCATAGATCAGCAAGCTGGAACAGGTTCTCTGATGATTACTTCAAGCATTCAACGACAAGTCTGACACCAGGGCACAGATCATACTCTGTTTTTGATAACAGCACTTTGCCAACGTATGATCCGATTGCTGAGCTGGCAAAGAGGGAGAAGGCACGTGTCAAGTTTGCAGAGAATGCAGTTCATGTTATCCCTCTTGTCCTCCTTGTCTGTGCTCTTGCTCTTTGGATCTTCTCAAACCCAGGTGCTGATCAAATTCCACATCATCCATTCCTCGGAGATTTTCTTCTTTGAATCTAATCTTTCTATTTAGTATTTTTCATGTGACTATTTTGTCACGTGTATTATGTTCTTTCTTTTTCTTTGTATTATTTGTAACAGTTAATGCATGATCTTGAGATTGGTTGTATGCACTAAAATAGTTTTTGAAATTTCAACTGCACCAATTGCATCGTTTTAGTCTTTGTCGATGTGATGAGTCACTCGATGAAAAAAGGGCTGAAATACTAATATGATGCAATTCGGATCGAACTATTTTAGTGCACGTAACCAATCTCAGATACCACTTTAGGATTTTGTAATATGAATTTGAGTATGTTATGATTAACATGTTACGGTTTATCTAATTTTGAACCTAAGTTGTATAGAATCATTGATGAAGTTATAAACTATTAGTAATTTATATTCTTATAATACTTGGAAGAAATTCTTGATCTCAATATGCTTATGAGATTAATGAAGAAAAAAAGAAAATGTGATGTATTGTTTAGTTTTGTGAGTTTTGGATTCTATAACTCTTGTTGTTTTATATATATAGATGTGGGAATGAATCTAGGAGATGCAATTGGAAGAAGAATTGAAGGAATGAGTATTGAAGGAGAAATTGAAAATGACAGCGATGGTACTCAAACAGGCTTCTTACCTATTGTCAACTCTGATGACTTTTCTGCAAAACATTTTGGAGCTGAAATTTTCCATTAATCTCACAAACTTTAATTAAATTATATGCTTCAGTTAAAAATGTTACTACAATTCTATAATCTATATCTATAATGCAATTCTAAGCTCGAGTTTTTTTTTTTTTTTTAATATATTGAAGCTAGACTTTTTAACTATTCCCCATTCTATTGTTCTGTTTTAGAAGCTATTGGTAATGCCTAATGGCCAAAAAAGGAGGCATGACAATATTCTTAAACTAATATTATGGTGTATATGTATGAAGAAACTGAGCAATTATGAATATTAATAGTACTCACTACATAAAAAAAAATTCTTTCTCAAAGTAAACATGGAATAAAAAGAGTAACAAAAGTAAGGAGAAAAAAGAGAAATGATTTTAAATATAGAGATGAATTTTTTTATCTTCAATTTTAAACCCTAAATTTAAACCCTCAGTTCTTCTAGACACCAAAAAAAAAAAAAACTCAATCCTTCTAATGAAGCATTGAAGCCATTGAATGTGATTAAGAACTAATCATGCGGATAGCTTTACTAAGAGTAAGACACACACAAAACATGAGCACTCTTATTATTTTGACTCGGTATCATCCACTAGATCTACTTCCTTTTTTACTTAGATTTCTTTTCTTTTCTTTTTAGTTGTGTAATTGAAGAATATCATGTTTATATCAAATAATAAATAAATAAATAAAAGCAAAAATATGAAGAAGAAGAAGAAGAATAGTTACTTCTTGAACAAGATAATTAAAACTTAAAAGTCAAACCTACCTAAGGCCTTATTTGCAGTGTAATATGGTTTAACCACTGGCCATCTAACGTGACCACTTAATCACTCAACCATCTCAATTCAAATTCACATCCCAAATATCATTTATTATTTCCTGTAAATTTATTAATTTTTTGGGAGTTAGGTCATCTGAAAAAACATCAAACTTCCACGTAGTTATATATATGTTATGTTACTATCGCTTATTTGGACCCGCCCAATGCAACTTATAACTTAGTTCTTTTCTTCAGCTTAATAACTAACTCTATGATCAACATGGAAAAGGTGCTTCTATCATATCTTCTTCTCTTTGCTTTTGTGGTTGTGTCATGCTCAGCCACCACCTACACTGTTGGAGATACCTCTGGTTGGGACATTAGTACTAATCTTGAAACTTGGGTTGCAGATAAGAATTTCAAAGTTGGTGATGTTCTTGGTAAGTACTTAATTAATGTTCATTCTATATATATAGTTCATAACATTTCTTGTTTCTTAGTTTTATTATATTCAGGTTTCATTTCTTTTGATATTGTAACTTCTGAAAATGAATTATTGGTTATGTTAGCATTTGTACTATATTTGTCATACCAATTTATAAAAATCAAATTCTCATAATTTATAAATTTCGACTTAAGAGGATATTTTGATTTTGCAGTTTTCCAATATTCGTCGTCGAATAGTGTGGAAGAAGTTACAAAGAAGAACTATGATACATGTGACACAACCAATGTGTTGGCGAGTTATGGAAATGGAAATGGAAACACTACAGTGCCGATGACACGAGCCGGAGATAGGTACTTTGTGAGTGGAAACAGATTGTATTGCCTTGGAGGGATGAAGCTCCATGTTCATGTAGATGGTGATGACACGGCGCTATCACCAGCTATGGCACCTAATGCTGTGGCCGGAATTGACCAAAATCCTGCTACTACATTTCAACAGTCTCCATCATCAAAGAAGAAGAATACACCGGTTTCCAATGGAGTTGTGAATTTCACACCAGATGCTCTCAATTTGGTTTACTTTGCTTTAATTGCTGCTACTTTTGGTATGATGCAAATTTAGGGAAGCAAATATAAGTTCATGTTTAGGGTATATTATTTTGTGAAAGTAATTATTTGAAAAGAAGATTTCTTCGTTATGGTTTGTTGGAAGAGTCATATAGAGCATACTTTATACATGAGTGTTGAACAAAATTGAATGATAGACACGATCATGTTGTTAACAAAGTTGCCATGTTGGGTACCTCATGAAACTATTTTGCAAAACATTTCAATCATATGCTGATATACTCTGACAAAGGTGCTATTACTTTAGATTGAATTTGAATAGTTTGTATCTAACCCAAATCACTAGACACTAGATTGAATTTCAATAGTTTGGATGGAATTATAGAAGTATATTTTACTCCATAAGTTCAAAACTCAATTATACCCATAACGTTTGAAATATTCTATCTTTTGTCCAATATCAAATAGACTCAATATTCCAATATCAAAATATGAATGAAATATTTAATATCATTATTGTGCGTGCAATGAAAATATTATTAATTAAGTAATCTTCTATGTTAATATTCGTTAATACTCCAATAAACTATATATAAATTATGAAAAATTCTATTATGAAGACATTTAGTGTCTACTGATAAGGACAATTGTCATATTTAGAAATTTATCTCTTTCATAATGATAACATTGATTATATATCAAATTTTAATGACACTAGAAGACACTTTAATATTCTCACCAAAAACCTCACCCTAAATTATACATTCAAATTCTAATTCAGTAATATGCAGGAAAATTAAAATGGCTAAAAAAGTACTTGCGTTATATAAACTATTTGAAGTCGCACCCTTGATTTCCAATGCATTCCTAATAGAATTATTTTTGGTTTAAATGAACTTTTGTCTAATACTTGAAAACAATAGATAAAAGAAGAATTTTGCCATTACTATTTGGCAAGCCTAATATTGAGTTAATTTAATCAATCCACATAATAAAAAATGAAAAGGTGACAAAGACCATGTAAAGACATGAATACGCTGTTCAAGCAGTAAGTTTTATAACATCATAGCAAACAACCATATAACGTTAACCAATTATTACCCGAGTCATGGAAAATTCGACTTTCCGTTCTGAATTTTCAACGGAAACAAATCTCAAAGCAATAAAGCAATAACCTAGCAACCCAAGACAGTTCAGGACTCCCCAACTGTACTTATATGCAATGCAATATCATCATATGATGAGGACCTATCCTGATTTGGTCTTATTTTGCTGGAAAATGACAGCATAGATAGGAACCCCAACACCAATGCTGAAGCCGGTGAACACAGCAAGGGACATTTTCAATCCCCGATTGCTAATTTGGTCCAAGTTGTACATGTGCTTCGCGTGCATGTACTCTGGCTCATGTGCACCTCTCTTGATGCCAGTAGAATGGAAACTTCGGCTACCTGTCACGGTGCAATAATACGGGGTTAAACTGATGAGAAAATGTCTTTCCTAAAAGGTTTCTGAACAATGCCATTCAATAGTTTGTCAACTAATGTAAGATCAGATTTTACAAACTAAATCCAAGGCCAAAATGTTTTATTGTCAACAGCAGTTTTTTATGACACAAGTAACATCTATCTTGGACCATATGAAAAAGAACTGTCTAACAAAAAAAAAGAAAGAAAGAAAGTAAAGTCCTCGGTTTGCAGCCTCATAACCGGATTTGAATCGTCTAAAGTGAGGAACTAATCATCCTTGAAACAGCTACAACTACTAGTCTACTACACTGACTTTAGAGGATTCAAATCCCTCATAAGCATAATGAGGATGCGGTTAGCAAATGATCCAAGAAACGATAAACATTAAGCACTATAGCCGGCATTTGGATCGAGAGATATGGAGTGATAGAACAATGAGGCAAAGACGCTAGTGTCCTTCCTACTAAGAGTCTAAGACCATGGATTTTAGTACCATCTTGTCTCTCTCTGACTTTGGCTTGGTTTATTTGTGTCCTACTCCTACCGTATCCATGAACAATAACGTTAGGTATACACCTATTTTGTCCAACCAAATCATTTATTTCTATACCAAATAAAATATCATTTCGTATCAAATAGAACAAAAATAGCACGTAAATGAGCCTCTATTTGAATTGAAATAAGTATTCACCTAGAATTATCGATGTTTATAAGCACTAACCAAAGGCCATGGATGTAATTGACATGCCAAAAGCATCACACAAACAAAATGTCAACCCTAAAATTCAGACCTTTCCCCAATTCACAGCTGAAACCAAAACACGCAGAATCATAGATAAATGACTGAAGAAAAAATTAATATTTTCCAGTTTACAGGATTTAATCTCATTTTTTCCCCTTTACTTCCAACTGTTTCCTTGAACAAAAATCTGAAGAACAAAAAAATAAAAAGCGACAATCTAAAACAGAAACCAGAGGCCCTAAATTTCAACTAATTCATCATATAACTGGAGGCACAAACGCCACATCAAGCACACGATTCTCATCAACCTAACTCAACCCTAATCTCAACAATGGAAAGTTCAACGTTCTAGAACGACAAATCCATTTCAAACATGACCAGCACACCATTGGTAAGAGAAGAATTACCAGATGAAGATTTAGTGATGAATGATTGAGATGAACGAACAAGATTTGCTGCGGATCTGAGAGCGGTGTTAGAAGCCATGGCTGCGGAGAAATAATACCCTCTTCCACTCACTTCTCTTCTATTCTCTTCTCTTTGCGCTAAATTAATTAATTACTTCTATTTCTTAATGAAAACTGCTCATTTATATTTATAATATTTATTATTACATTATTATTATTAATAATTAAGACCACCAAAAAGGCAAAAACACAGGATTTTTTATTTTTTTAAATAAAAAAAATAGAAATTTTACCAAAATAGGTCCGCTGGGGGTATTTACCAATTTAGGCATACCCCCCGTATCTCGGGCTCTGCAACCCCGAGATGA
>JASCZI010001343.1:0-16552 GCA_036250425.1 Stylosanthes scabra | reverse complement strand
ATATATATATATATATATATATATATATATATATATATATATATATATATATATATAAAATACGAGAAGCAAGTACATAAAAAATTAGTTAGCGTTATTTAAATATAAGACAAATACAAAAAATAAATATTATTCATCATTTGACATACATTCTTCTGGAATAATAATAATAATAATAATAATAATAATAATAATAATATATTTATTTATTTCATCTTCGTATTTTTAATAATTGCAAGGTGCTTCACACATTTCTTACCATCCATAATGCATACATAATTTACCTAGAAATTATTCAAATTCTTCCCATCTTATTTATTCCATGGAATTGGAACTAAAATTAGATCATTCTTCCTTCTTGCAGTGCTTCCAAAATATTCAGCCATATCAATCTCTCCTCCATTTTCTGGAACTTTCCAATCAAAATAATACAAAAGTTGCGCAACACAACTCTCAATGCTGGCAACAGCAAAATAAATCCCCGGACATATTCTTCTCCCTGCACCAAACGGTATGAACTCAGCATCGGAACCTTTGTAATCAATCGAACTTTCTAGAAACCTTTCCGGACGGAAAATCTCGGCGTCTTCTTCGCCTCCCCAATGCTTAGGATCTCTTCCAATTGCCCATGCATTCACTATCACTTGTGTTCCTCCGGCTATGGTGTATCCGTTGATCTCACATGTCTCTCTGCATTCTCTTGGAAGAAGTAATGGAAATGGAGGGTGTAATCTCATTGTTTCTTTGATAACTGCTTTTAAATATGTGAGTTTCTCAAGAGAGGATGATGATTCATTGGTGTATCCATTGACTCCAAATACTGTTCTAACTTCTTCTTGAGCTCTTGCCATTGTTCTTGGATTCTTCACTAGCTCTGAAATCGCCCATTCTATCACTCCAGATGATGTTTCAATTCCGGCACCAAATAGGTCCTGATGAGCAATGAAAACTTATCCAATCATATATACAATAATAATTGGAAAAAAAAGAGGAAATTATTATAGTATATGATTTCTGCGGTTTTAATTATCGATTAAGGACCTTTTAGTTAAGGCTCAAATCAAACAAGAGAGAGGAATAATGTGATATGAACTACAATAGCTCATCGAAAATTATTAAGGAGTAATTAGTCACACTTAACTAATTTCTACAATAATAATAACATATATACATCATCCCCAATATATCAAAGAGAGGAGGGTTTTAAGATGATCATTCACTAAACTACTGTTTATAATAATAAATGCTTGAAAGAAAGTACATGATTGATGTTAGGTTTTAGATATGTCCCTCACCATTAAAAGTTACATGACCAATAATAGATCGAAGTTAAATAACTCTATGTCTGGATAATATTAAACAAATAAAGCAATGTTTCACAATCAACGTATTCAATTCCAACCTGTCTTTTTTAAAAAAAAAAAAACCTGCCTCATAATGTGTAAAACTCAGTTATTATATGGACTAACAATAATACGATTAACCCCTCTCACTATATAAGAGTTATTATTTAATTAATTTCCTAATTTATATGGTATGCTGCTTATATATAAGTACACAAATTATTCCGCTCTTATAAAAGCATGCACGAGAGAGTGTGTGTATATATGTATATAATAATGATGATTAGGTCACAAATAAATCCGATCCTAACACTCAATAAAAAGATATAAAATGGAAAAATGTATAACTTTTTTTTTAAAAATGTACACTTACAAAAACAATAGCTTTGGCACTGTTGATTGTCACAGGGTACTCATAGGCTCCATGATCTTCAACAATATTTAGGAGAATAGAAAGAAGATCTTCCGTTTCAGATTCATCACCACCGTTTTTCATTCTTTTTATTTTTTCTTTTATGATATTTTCAATAACGATATCAAATTCTTTATGCACTTTTTCTGCCTCACGCTTGGCTCCACTGATAAAATGAAGCCACATGTGAGATGGAAAAAGACTAAATACGACAAATATCCGTTCGACAATATTTCCAAGCTTCTTCAACAACGAAATGAACTCTTCTTGGTCCTTGCACTTTTTTCCAAAAATTGCCCTAGCGGTGATTACGCTTGTCAAGGAAGCAACTTTCTCACTAAGATTAACACAAGATCCATTGTTAGCAGAAATCCATGTTATCAAATTCGTTACCTCTTCTTCCCTTATTGATTTGAATGAAGACACGCGCTTAGGGCTAAGAAGTTCCATTGTGGCTATTCTTCTTAGTTGCTTCCAATAGCCGCCGTATCGCGCGGTGGCTATGTTCGTGGAGCCATAGGTCAAGATATCTGCACCTAAATGCTTAGGTCTTTCGGCGAAGTTGATGTCATGTGTTTTAAACACTTCTTTGGCAACTTCCGGAGAAGAAACCACCATGACCGATGTTTCGCCGAGCTTAAGGTGCATGAGAGGACCATATTTTCTTGCTAAATCTCTCATACAATGATGGGGTAGAGATTTTCCAATGAAGTGGTGTATGCTACCGATTAGAGGTAGTGTCCATGGCCCAGGGGGAAGGTTAGGTTTTGTTTTTTTGCTTGTGGCATTGGATTTCTTGGCTAATAATTTGAAAGCTTGTGATATGAAAAGGATGAAAATTATTGATGAAAATAAAAAGAAGGGTAAGGATGATGAAATTAATGATGAGGAGTGATGATGCTCCATGAAGAAATGTGTAGAGAAAGATTAGATGAAGTTCCAATTAACAAGTGCTTTTCTATTTATAGAATATGAAACACATGCGTGCATGGATTCATATGCGGCATTTATAAAAGGAGTTATATATATTTATAACCATTTATCATGTGGATTTTTTTTAGTTTTTGGGATAATTAATATCATAATATAATATCACAGATTTTATGATCAAAATTTCAGTAAGAAACAAACAAAATGAAATCCTATACGCAAAATCGACGGCAATTCCCGACCGTCACATCCATATAGTCCCTATCGATGGCTTAGCCGTCGATAATATTAAAGGAGTCGTTGGCGGAATGCAACAAAAAACATAATAAATTAGGCGTCGTGCACTGACGGCTAAAACGTCGGTAATAAAATCAATAATTTGGCGCCATTCGACGCCATGACGGGCTAAATTACCAATAGTCGAGCCGTCTGTATTTATCAACAGCCAAACCGTCTACAAATAAAACGTCGAAATAATAAACGTGCTAAGAAATATTACCGATGGTTTATCGAGATCGTCGATAAAGTTTACCGACGAATTTATTTCTAACGGAATAATACCGATGGCGAAACCATCGGCGTAGCCGTCAGTAAAAATGCTGTGTCTTGTAGTGAATTCACATAAGCTTAATTAAAAAGCTCTTACTTTAGAAAGTGTGTTAGAAATATAACATTCATGAATATCCTCTTATTAGTTTAAGTTTTTAAGAAAATTGTTATCACAACAACCATGATAGATATACACTAAAATTAATCATCAATACAAAATATACGTTAAAATATAAAATACATATTAAAAATGAGTTATATATATATATATATATATATATATATGTGATGATAATTAATAATTTGTAGGTCCCTTTATTTATATGCCTCATGTGGTTAGTTATACATCAACAGCAAATCAATGCAATAATAATGATAATAATAATAGGTGACCTGTAATAATAATTGTTGAACTTGAAAGAGCAGTGAATGAGTGTGAGCTCAAATGTGAAGAGAAAAGAAGAAAGGTAGAAGGAAGAAAAGAAGAAGAAGATGGAGCTGATTTAAAAGAGAAAATTTCGGAGTGAAAAGAAAGAATCTGAATTAGATGGAAAGTTCTAGTTTCATCTCAGAAAGGAAAATGAATCAACAAACTAACTATACATTACTATCTATATATATATATATATATATATATATGTGGAAAAAAATTCTCAAAAATTATTAATCAAAGAAAAAATTAATGTTCTAATCATTTTTAAATTTATATATTATTTGTGGGTTTCATATTCTTAATTTATTTTTAAAGGGGACCTGGCTGCTATTATTATCATTATTGTTAATAACAGTTTTTAGTTGTTCAGTTATAGCGTTAGTTGTGGCTATTAGAATTGCGTAAGTTTTTTTTTTTTTTAATTTGGTATTGAGAATTGGGTAAGTTAGTTAGAAAAAAAGTGATAGTAACTTGTACAGCAAGTATATATATATATATATAGTTCCTCTAAAGTCATTAAGTGTAAAGAAAAAAATAATATTTTAATTAATTTTTTTTATGTTCAATACTCTCACCCCTTGCCATAATAACATTAGGAATATTTTTTTTTTAGTAGAATATAAGAGAGAGAGTGATTATTTGCAAAAATAAACATTCACTTTCAACCCCTTATATATAGGCGCATATAACTAGTAATAGAATGGAATTTGGAAAATAATTTTAAAATATTGGATTTCGGTAAATATATTTTTTTTTTTCAATTAATTTATGCATTAGTATATAGTAGTTACATAGTTATGGATACTTAGCTTGGAGTGGTAACCTAAGTCTATAGCGATACCATGTTCACACAGACACACTCTCCCCTTCCCATCAGTTCCATATAACCACTTAGTCACAACTACACCAATATTTACTTCACCCCAAATCATTCAACCTAACAACTAATTAAGCACAAATTTGTATATACACATAATACATTGGATTAATTAGGCATTCTTCTACATCAGTGCATAAGAGTTTTGGATTAGTGTGTGTATATACAGGGTATAGTTGGTTGACTCTTTTGTTTGGTAATTTTCTTGATTGCTTCCAGATTTTGTTTACTCTACTAGTGTTAACTGAGTGCTGCAAAATGGTGTAGCAGAATTTATGTAATGTTGTACAAGAGACATAAAAACTAGTATTCTGCTGCAGCCTGCAGCACCATTAGGTCCTTAACCCCACCTCTTTTTTTTTGTTTTTGTCATCTAATGTCTAGAAACAACATAGAGAACATTGATGAACTACAATTCCATATCAATCATTAATACATACAATGTGTGCAAATGTTTTTCAAGACAAAGAAATAACATAAACTTCCATGTATTAGACAAATTAGAAAGGAGAAGTTAGAATCATATTTGACTTGAATGTGTGTATAACAATTATACCTTAGAAAGGAGTCTAATAATGCAGAAAAATCTATGTGCCTCTGCTTAACTTTCTTAAGTTTCTTTTCCGCATGAAGATTAACTACCACTCATGCTGTCGGAACAAGATTGTGAGAATGAGAGCTTTCTTTTGAGAGATTCAGTAGTTTTCGCTTGTAGGGATATCATCATCGTCATTGTCGCTGTCACTGATGTCAATGACATTTTCCAATTTAGATCCTCCCACATCTGCATCAAAAGCATGGAAATTGAAAAATGCTAGATTGGATAACCCGAATGAAATCAATCTCCACCATTTCATGTAATTGAATGTCTAACTAATACATTCATCAAGTTTGGATAAACTCTGTAATCTTGTTTGTATAAATTGATCAATTTGATTATCTAATCAACGAATGGTAAAGAAAATTTCAACAATAATAGCCACAAAACTCATGTAATAATACTCACTTGCCACAATCAAGATTTTCCTAATCAAGCCAAGAGGTGAACATCAAAAAGAGTAAATTAGAACAGTATTCCATTTACATAGCACAAATAATGAACCTTAACCTATTCACATAATTTTGTTTGGAAAACTGTCAATTTAGGACTTTAGGTCAGCTTATAGTAAAATCACTACAAGAAATTTCCCTCACCTTCTATCAAGTTTCAAAGCTACTTAAAGTATATATATTTTAAAAAGGCAACATTTTCTGTTAATGTAACTTCCTAAAAACCTAGTTCAAGGTGTTCTTACTAATATGTTGCTCTTAAGACTCAATTAAACTTTTTTTTTTTGTTTTACCAAGGTATCCCACAGTCCGAGGACTAATCCTTCGCAGAACTGAGCTCCATTTAAGGGTTTGCAGCTGGCCTAGGTTGCTACATACGCGGGATTCGAACCCCCGACACTTGCCCGGACTAGTGAGGTAACCACTAGACCAACTCGATAGACTCAATTAAACATAATCATGACTTACACACCTATAAACCTTACAAAATTATGTAATTAATCCAATACTACCAATCAAGAAATGCATAATCATAAGAGAATCAGAAGCAGAATTTCAATACCAGATGCAGCATGAGATTGATGAAAATTCTTATTTCTTTGCAAAGGTACAGGATCATCAACATTCATCTCATCATTGAACTCCTTCACTTCTTCTTTGACTTTAGAAGGAAAACCAGGATCAGCTTCATTAACATCATGCTTTCCAGCATCACTCATAATAAGCTGTTCATTTTCCTCCAATTTCACAACCCTGTCAAGCAATTCCACAAACTTAAATTTGGCCTTCAAATTCTGATCCACCAACCTTCCATTTTCCTCATTCAACTCATTAATGGTTTCCAAATTCTTCTTCTTTTCAGCCTCTAATTCAGCCACTTTCTTCCTCAATCCATCAACAGCATTGCCTTCAACCTCACACTTCTTCTTCAACTCCAACAACCTAAGATTCTCACGCTCTAACTCCTTGTTCTTGTTCCTCAAACTCTCAATGGTTTTCTTGTCCAACCCACTCTCCTTCACTTCCTTCAACAACAATTCATAACGCTCTTGTGCCTTCTTCCCCTTCTCACACTGCTCCTCTCTCTTCTTCAACTGATCTTCAGCATTAATCCTAGCTAGATTCTCAAGCTGAAGCTTCTCATCAAGTTTACCAACCTTGTCTTTGAATTTTTTCTCTCTTGCTACCAAAACCTCTTCAACTTTGTCATATTCTTCTGTCTGCCATGAAACACGAAGAACTTGAATGAGCTCAGGAATGCTCTTCGTCGCAAAGCTTTTGTCACTGGTTGATGAGAAAACGGGGGACCCAGGTTCGGTTTTTGGTTGAAATGACATGATAAAGGTAAAAAGATTCGAAATTTAGAGAAAAAGAGAAGTGGGGTTCGAAAAAGTTTTTGCCTTTTTCTCTGATCCGAAGTTTGCAGCAATATTATGAAGGGAACTAGGGAAGAAGTTCTTGCTTTTGTGCCTTGTAAGTTGTAACAGAGAAGACAGAAGAACAGTGCAGTTGTACTCCACTTTGAAAGCTGAAAAGGTTGAGTTTTTTTTGTTTTTTTCGGTGACTTGAAAAGATAGAGTCTGAAAATTAATGTTTGGGAACTGAGAAGACAATTCTGTAATTAAATACAAGGAGGGTTAGAGTTGTAAATACAAAATTCTTACAGATGCTACAGAGAAATTTTTTTCTCTGCATTAATTTATTATCATGAAATAGTTAAAGAAAATATATATAAAAAGAGAAAAATATTTGAGGTGGGAATAGCATAACCTAACTCATAAAATAATTATTTTCCTAAATTTTAAATAAATAAAGTTTTAAAATTTCACATTTTTAAAAAATAACATTTATATTTAAATTATTTATCCTTTTAAATATTACTCATGAAAAAATAATTCTTGTTAAACAATAGATGATAGAATCTAGTCAACAACTAAAAAAATATAGAATCACTTGAAAATTGAATGAGCTTTTATTGTTTAGAATTTTCTTGCTTTATTAAAATTTGTAGTTTCTCACTATGATATATTCGATATTTGGTCAACAAAAAAAAAAAAATCGATATTTGTATTTAGTTAAGATCAGATTAAGCTCTTAACTTAAAGATAATTATTATAGATGCAGGTTATTACTCTAATAAAATGAATGAACGAAAGATATGAATTTAGTAAAATTTACATTCAACACTTTTTATTCCCTTGAAAATTGAATAAGCTTTTATTGTTTAGAATTTTCTTGCTTTATTAAAATCGATAATACTACATATATCATTATACATTTTTATACATTTTATTTATAACACGAAAAACACAAAGAGTTATAAAGGTATAGAGTGGTTCATATAAATTAATTCTATTAAAATTTGTAGATTTTCACTATCAAATTTCACCTGCTTTAAAAACACAATCCATGTAAATATTAAGGAGCGTTAGATCAGGAGAACAACACCTAAGCATCATCTCCTTATAAATTTTGTGCCCATCCTCCTTCCTACCACACTTGAAGAAATTCCTAATGAGATGTATACACCACTGCATTTGGTCTTTGATCAGAATCTAACATCTTTTCATAAAGCATATAGGCTTCATCTACCTGCCATGTCTACCCAAGCCCTCAATATAGAGAACAAAATGTAACTGCATCATCAAGTCTTTGAGCTTTACATAGTCTATCAATCATTATATTTACAGTCATGATAATAGAATAAAAGACAAATTAAAGTATTAGTTGTTTGATTCAGACATTTTATTGCTGTTCTGTTTCTTCATTTCTTCTCTGTGTTTCTTTCATGGATGATGGCTTCATGCTTTCTCTTTACCTTTCTTTCTTGTTTTTCTTGTTGTCTAACAATTAATAGAAACAATATTAGAAACAAAAAACAAAGAAAAAATATAATAAAAAAGAATCTAACCGAAAATAACTTACTCCTGATCAAATTCAGTTTTTGATGAATCTGTGGAAACATTCTTCTTCTCAAGCTTTCTTTTAGGTGTCCCTTTTATTTTCTGTTTCCTCTTTGTTCTTGTTACACGTTTCTGATCAGATCCTTCTAATTGTAATAATTTTGCCAAACCGTTGTCCATTGTTTTCTTCTTTGCATCTTTTTTCACATTTGTTTTCTTCTTTGGTTCAGGTCCCTCCACTATCCTTTTTGCTTGTTTGATAAGTCCCTATAACATAAATTAAGATTTGTTAATGGAGCTGATTTCGGTTTTAAATAAAGTTTATGTTTGAACCGAAATTAATACTTACCACAGCATCCTTTATTTCGAGCTGAATTCTTCTTTGCAGCATCTCACCTTTCCAGTATGAAAGCCATGGAGGTTGAGCATCAGTGGATTTTGAGACAACTCCAAAGTGTGTCTCATGAAAATATATAATCATTAATGCAAAGACACATCCATCAACTGATTTAATTTTTTTTTCTTGAAATCTTTTTATTCCCTTCAAGAGGAAGCTGTACACATGGCGTGCCCAATTTCTGTCTTTTGTATTCTCCACATTCAGTATTGCCGGCATTGTCTTGGACAAACATTTGGCGAAGATGTTGGACAGAGGAAGCTCTTTTGTATATAAAGAAGAAAAGCCCTTTTGAATTTTTTCATGTTCTCTTTAGTATCAATTGGTGTGTTCTTCACCATGTTCTTCAAAGAAAGCAATGTTGATCCCTTAAACATTTTTACTGCCTCGTTCTCTTCCTCAGTGAGCTTTTTTTCGTTTATCTTCTCTTCAAAAGTATGTCCAGTTGCATTTAATCCTAAAGCATATCCAATTTTTTGTGCAGTGATTTTGACCTCTCCTAAAGTTGTGTATATCTTGTTCTCATGCAGATTATAGCATTGAACTAGCTCCATCATAACCTTAATGCTAAGGTTAAATGATGGGAGATTTCTTAAGGCACCAAAACCCATTTCATCAACTATTGCCATTTTATCTTCCGTTAGATCTTGAAACATCTCTACAACATTATGTGGTGTGCACCTCAGTTTATTAGATTTCTGCAAAGTTTTGGAAAATATAGGTTAGAAGATTGTGTTTAAATCAAGAAAATAGCTAAATCAAATTTGTATATAGATCATTACATCATATTTTTTTGTATCAGTATCCTTTTTGTTGTCTTTACCACTTGCCAGCTTTTTCCTTACCATTCTCTCTGAACATAAAACGAAACATATTCAAAATCTAACCGAAATAAATAGAAACAGGTTTCCAATACTAATCACTAAAAGCAAACTGAAACAGGAAAAACAAGAGAATAACAAAATCTAACACAAAACCTAAGCTAAATCTAATCGAAATAAACACAAACAGATTGTGCAGTGCCAATCACTAAAAGTACTATATATGTTGCTCTTAAGACTCAATTAAACATAATCATGCTTTACACACCAATAAACCTGACAAAAGTATATAATTAATCCAATACTACCAATCAAGATTCAAGAAATGGATAATTAGAAGCAGAATTTCCATACCAGATGCACCATGAGATTGATGAAAATGTTTACTTCTTTGCAAAGGTAAAGGATCATCAGCATTCATCTCATCATTGAACTCCTTCACTTCTTTGACTTTAGAAGGAAAACCAGGATTAGCTTCATTAATATCATGCTTTTCAGAATTACTAATAATAAGTTTTTCATTTTCCTCCAATTTCTCAACCCTGTCAAGCAATTCCACAAACCTTCCATTTTCAACATTCAACTCATTAATGGTTTCCAAATTCTTCTTCTTTTCAGCCTCCAATTCAGCCACTTTCTTCCTTAATCCATCAACAGCATTGCCTTCAACCTCACATTTCTTCTTCGACTCCAACAACTTAAGATTCTCACACTGTAACTCCTTGTTCTTGTTCCTCAAATTCTCAATGGTTTTCTTGTCCAACCCACTCTGCTTCACTTCCTTCAACAACAATTCATAACGCTCTTGTGCCTTCTTCCCCTTCTCACACTGCTCCTCTTTCTTCTTCAGTTGATCTTCAGCATTAATCCTAGCTAGATTCTCAAACTGAAACTTCTCCTCAAGTTTATCAATCTTCTCTTTGAAGTTTTTCTCTCTTGCTTCCAAAACCTCTTCAACTTTGTCATATTCTTCTGTCTGCCATGTAACACGAAGAACTTGAATAAGCTCATGAATGCTCTTCGTTGCCAAGCTTTTGTCACTGGTTGATGAGAAAACGGGGGAGCCAGGTTCGGTTTTTGGTTGGAATGACATGATAAGGGTAAAAGGATTCGAAATTTAGAGAAGAAGAGAAGTGGGGTTCGAAAAAGTTCTTGCCTTTTCTTTGCCTAATGCTGAAAAAAAAAATGAAGAAAAGAAGAAGAAGAGGAAGAGGCTTATTTGTATATGATGCACTTCTCTCTATCCGAAGTTTGCAGCAATATTATGAAGGGAAGAAGTTTTTGCTTTTGTACCTTGCACTGTAAGTTGTAACAGAGAAGAACAGTCTTTGAAAGTTGAAAAGGTAGAGTTTGAAAATCGAGGGGATGTTTGGGAACTGAGAAGACATTTCTGTAATTAAATACAAGGAGGGGTAGAGTTGTAAATATAAATGCAGAATGAACAATGAAGTACTATTGAGAAAATTGAGAAAAAAATTCTTATATACACTGTGGATGACAGATAATTTTTTTTTTTGGTGACAGGATGACAGATAAATTCTTTCTCTGCTTTAATTTATGAATTTATTATCATAAAATAGTTGAAGAAAACATAAAAATAAAAAAGAGAATTCTTGTTGAACAATTTTCTTGCTTTATTAAAATTTTTAGTTTCTCACTATGATACATTCGATATATATATTTAGTTAAGTTCAGATTAAGCTCTTAACTTCATAGATAATTATTATAGAAACAGGTTATTACTAAAATAAAATGAATGAAAGATATGAATTTATACTCTAGTAAAATTTACATTCAACACTTTTTATTCTTCTTAAGTTGAAAGCTTGTGCTAATAAAATTGCATGTGCTAATGTATATATAGAAGTCACATATATGTTTGTGAAGTTCCATGGGAGGGATTTGTTGCTTGTTGATGAGTGAAAAGTGGCAGGAATCATAATCAACTCCAAAATCCAAATCATATTTTCTACTTAAAAGATAATCCAAAGGATTCCACCATGTCAAGTTCTTCAGGTTTGTTCCCTTTAGGTTTAGGCACCATTTTCCAATCAAAATGGAAAAGAAACCTTGCAAGTTTGAATTCAACATAAACATTAGGCACCATTCCCAAATTCTAATTTCAAGCTTTTGCATTGTGTTGCGACAATAATAGTTAAGAATGTACATAACATTGAGCCAAAAAAATTGATCCTCCTCCATTTATACTTTATCATTGGAGTTGGAAGCCAGTAATAGAACCTAGGTGAGATTGTTAAAAAGTTGAGCATTTGATTAAAAGTGTTATACTGTTAGCAAGCTAGTAACTCATGAAATAGAGAATAAAGTATGAATTCCATCTATCTATATAGAATAAGAAGAATGTTCCGCTCAAATTTCAGTATGAGTTAGGCATTTTCTGCAAAGCACTACTTAATCATAAAATAAGGACATGATGATACAAACACAGACAGAAAGCTTTAAAGAACACTTATAAGTTGTAGCAAAAGCACTTCAAATATTTCTTTTATTATTAATAAGATCATACAGGACGCCAATAAATCATTACATTACAATACCATGTAAATGTTAACAAACATTCTCCTATGGTTTCAGTAATTATTCAAGGAAATTAAGAGTGTGCAAAAAAGAATGATGTTATAACTGTTACCAAATAACAAAAATTGGCATCTCACTAAGAATTACCTGAGTATAGAAAGAACCTGAAGACACTGCATTGACAGTAAATTTTTTGTGTACATATTCTCCAAGAATGGAAAAAATACAAGGAAGGTGTAACTTAATTGGGCACTTGTTCCCTGCAATAAGTTTATATAAACACATTAACAATTCCCCACGAATCCATCATGCTAGTCTTCAAAATGAAACATTTAAATTATAGCACAATACTTCAAAAAATAGTATGCATAGCAGTGAAATATTGTGGAATGTGATTAACTATTTTAATTTGTAAGAATTACCTTGGAGCTAAGACCATTAAGTCATTAACATTATCCACAAAGTGGTGACATCGGAAGTCTTTCAATTTCTCTGACAAATTGCCTGAGAAGCCAATATGAAGAGCGATATGGCACACACCAATACCAGTACAACACACACACACATATATAACTTATTCTCAAGAGAATTTTGTAGCATGTTGGGACTTTGCCATTTCCCTTAGGACAGCTCCGACGATGGCTGCCTGCTCAAGGCAGTCAGCCTTATGCAGTGCGTCTAAAAGAATAACGCATGTTTTGCTATAAATACGACAACCTTTCAGACGAGTTTCCTCGAAAAGTGTATATGCATCCATTGCTTTATTGACACTGCTTAATCCTTCAATCATAGCATTATAACAAGCTGAATCGGGTATGCCCCCGCTTCCCTTAAATCTCTCAAAGAGACCTTTTGCTTCTTGAACATTCCCAACCCTTGCAAGTCCCGTTATCATGGTTGTGTATGTGATGGTATTAGGTTTTAGCCCTTGCTTCTTCATCTCTTGCCAGAACACAAAAGCCTTGTTAAATTTTCTGACCTTGCAAAGACCATTTATCATAATGCTGTAAGTTATTTCATTTGGAGAACACTTCAAATTTTTCATGTTCTGGAAGCAGACAAGAGCTTCATCGATTTCCTCAGCTTTCACCAACGCATCAAGTAAGCAATTCCATGTGAATGTGTTTGGGGTCAGACCCTTCTGCATCAACTCCTCCAAAATTAAATATGCCTCGTCAATCCTTCCGACCTTCCCAAACCCATCAATAAGACTACTATAGATCACTACATTCAAGTCAACACCTTTGGACTTTGCTTCTTCAAATAACATATATGCTTCATCAAGCCTATCGATTTTAGAAAGTCCATCAATGACAGATCCATAAGTGACAACAGTAGGTTGCAGACCCTTTGTCTTCATTTCCTCCAGCAGTTGGTAAGCTTTATTGACCTTACCAGACTTGCAAAACCCATCGATAACAGCATTGTAAGCGCGGGTGTCCAAATGTAGTCCTTGCTCCTTCATCTCATAAAACAGCTTGTATGTTTCTTTTGCAAAACCTGCTTTCACAAGACCATGAATTAAAATTGAGTAGCTCCGAACATCAGGAATTAACCCCTGAGCCTTTATCTCTTCAAACAAAGCCCTTCCTCTATCAATTTCACCTGCTTTAAAAACACAATCCATGTAAATATTAAGGAGCGTTAGATCAGGAGAACAACCCCTATGCATCATCTCCTTGTAAATTTTGTGTCCATCCTCCTTCCTACCACACTTGAAGAAATTCCTAATAAGACATGTATACACTACTGCATTTGGACTTTGATCAGAATCTAACATCTTTTCATAAAGCACATAGGCATCATCTACCCTGCCATGTCTACCCAAGCCCTCAATAAGAGAACAAAACGTAACTGCATCAGGGGTACAAAGTTTATGATCCAATCCCAAAAATATGGAGCAAGCATCATCAAGTCTTTGAGCTTTACATAGTCTATCAATCATTATATTTACAGTCATGATATTGGGGAATAAGCCAGCCTCTTTCATGGCTTCCTGAACCTTCAGAGCAGGTTCAAGCTGTCCTTCCTTACAAAGCATGTCAATTAAGATATTGTAGGTTGCAAGATTTGGCGCCGCATCTTTTTTCATTTCTTCATAGATCCTCAATGCTTCATCTACTTTACCCTTTCTACCCAGGCAAGTCAGAATGCAATTATAAGCAACTACACTAGGTATGCATCCCTTTCTTTTTTGTCTCTCCAGTAAATCATATGCTTCGTCAAACTTTCCGATTGAACCATAACCCATAATCATGGTATTATAAGCATAAACACAAGGGACACTTCTGTTTCGATCCAATTCTTCAAACAACTCAACAGCTTCATCCAGCCTCTCAGCCTTACAAAGAACACCTATCATGCTAGTATAGGTCACATCATCAGGAACCAACCCTTGTGCCTTCAATTCATGAAAGAATTTCCAGGCCATATCCACTGTGCCGACTTTGCCAAAACAGTCTATGCAAACATTGTAGAGAACAAGGTCAGCATGAAATGAATTACCCTTCATTTCATCCAGCAAGGAAAGAGCAGCATCAACGCGACCCAACCTTGCAAAGGCACGAATAAGTGTAGTAAACAAGTGTATATTTACTTCATAGCCTAGTTCCTGCATTTGATTAAAGAGTGTAAGCATGGCATCACATTCATGAACTGCAGAGAGCGCACCAATCAGTGTAGTATAAGCTGAAAAAGCAGGGCGAAACTTGAACTTCCTCATAGCCTCGATAATCCCAAAAGCTTCCCTCAACTTCTGCGACTTGACAAAACTACCAACCAATTCAATACAAGTATTGTTGTCTGGTCCAAACCCTGCCATACTCATTTCTTCAAGAACCTGCTCCAAGTACACCAAGTTTCTAGTCCTAGCCATAACCACAAGAAGTGCATTGTAGGCTTCAGGACTATGAGCTTCTTCGGTTTTCCGCTCCACCCAACGAAAAAAATGCAATGCCACATTTACCTCCTTCAACCTCCTTATCACTCCAACAACAATCTCTGGTTGAAGCATTTCATCAAACACGTTGAGGGCATCCTCAACAGCAGGTCCCCACGCACGTTTTTCCAAGACCCCGCACACATCAAACACTGTCTTTCTAATACCCTCCACTTTTGTTGAATTCTCTTCCACAAAGGGAGTAAATTTACCGTTCATCTCAGAAGAAGGAGGAACCCCATTTGAAAACGATGATGATGAGAACCTCTTCGTTAAAGGCTCAACCTTTTTCCCGCATTTCAGAACAAATCGAAGCTTTAGAACTGCAACCCCGCAAAAAAGAAAAGGAAACAAATCAAACAAGAAGATTTCAATCTTAACTATGAAATTGTAAAGAGCATATTTAATGATGATGAGGACAATGGGGAAAAAAAGGACCTTGGCTCCTTGAGAGAATTTTCATGTGTGCACACTTGGTTAGTGAATGGTTACAGCAATGAAGCGCTTGATGATCAACAAGAACATGAAGAGAAGCAGAGTAACGAGAAGCAGCTCTGCAAAGAGAAGCTCCGAATAAAAATAGCGATGCCTTTCAAATAGCAAGGTTCAAGGTGTTCATCGTTTTCAGATCAGTCAAAACGGGGTCGTTTGGGATGCTATAATAATAATTACACTTTCATACCTTGTTTTTTCTTATTTTAATTTTTATGTTGAGATCTATTATTTTTGTATTATGCGTAACTGTTTTTAAGTTCTATTCATGTGTTTTTAAAAATTTTTCTATTTTGATATTTATATTTTTTATATTATAAATGAAATACATGTAGGTGTACAAAGATATATATAGTATTACTGATTTTATAATACGTTTTTGCTTCCAATATTTTGCGTTATTATTCCTGATCATATATGAGAAATTAAAATAAAGATTATATTCTATGATTTTATCTATCTTAATTAAACAATAAGTACATAAAAAAGTGCCTCAAATGGTAGTTGGTAATAGCAACCATGTAATAAGGATAGATTACCATTTACCACTACCATCTTAGCTACTTACTAATTAGTGTTATTGTTCAAGTGGGCACATGATGTTGGGAAATGGGAATCAGAAATACGTCATTTACTTTCTTGAGAATTGAAATTCAGGGGTACCCTTGTCTTGGAGACTCCTCAAAAGGAAAGAGAGAATGAAGAGTACCATCTGCATTAACAGTCTTTGAGACTCAGCATGATGGGAAATGATGAGAAATGAAACTCCATGATGAAAGGTTTTGGTAGAATTCAGCTTATTAAGTCCCAAATTGCAATCACTATATTTTGGTGTAGCAGTTTTGAGGGGAGTGGAGTGTGTATTTTAG
>JASCZI010001337.1:0-16618 GCA_036250425.1 Stylosanthes scabra | reverse complement strand
CTCCGTGGGAACGATATCCACTCATAGAGTGATACTACTTGATCCGGTTCACTTGCCGGAATAGCTCATTTTGTTTACATAAGAAGAGGGTTCCGAGAGCTATCAAATTATCAGAATCAGGGTTGGAATTCTCACACTCAAGAACACTCACTTCACAATTCTCACATCCACCGAGCGACTTTCTGAGCGTTGTTACAAGTCCAGTCTTCTGAGTATGGTTCCTTCCAATTCCTTTTCTATTTCAATTTCATTTCCAGTAACCAAACTCTTGGCTTTCAACTTTGCTGTTGTTTCTTTTCTGTTATTTCTTTAAAGTTATTTATCTTCATGATTTTGATTCTGCAAAGTTAATTTCTGCACTTTCATATTAGAATAGCACTTTTATTTTTCTCTTTTATTGTACACTTCGGATTTCTGTGAAGTGTTTTATGTATTTAAATTCTAAATGCAATGCCAGTTCTTCAATTCTGCACATTTAAACATTTTGATACATTTCATTGACTGGTACTCACTGTCTCCTGAACTCATATTCTGAAAATCATAAAATCCGTAAAATAGTTAGTAATTTAATTTACTAATAATGCATAAATAATATTTATATTATAAAATGTGAAATCACTAAATATTATGTTTGAATGAACATAAATTTGATTTATAGGTCGGATCAATTCGCTTGAAAAAATTTAGAGTGAGAGTAGGGTTTGATAGGGTTAGAATGGAATTTAAAGTTTAAACTATGTCATCCCTATCCAATTATCCACTATCATCCCTTAGGCTGCGTTTGGTTCCTGATACTGGGACTGAGATTAGGAGACTGAGACTGAGTATTGTGTTTGATTTACAGAGACTGTAACTAAAATTTCAGTCTCAGTCCCCAGAATTTCAGTATTTTCAGTACCTCCAAATTGGAGAGACTGAGAGACTGAGGGACTGAGGACTGGAACTAAAACTTTAATAATATCTTTTTATTCAAATACTCTCCATCAACATTATAGTTTCCAATACTAACCTTTATTTTTGCTCCATCAATTTAGTTTAATCTCTATCTCTCAGTCTCTGTCTCTAATTAATTTTAAACCAAATACAATACACAAACCTATTTTAGTCTCAGTCTCTAAGTCTCAGTCCCCCAGTCTTAGTCTCTCAGTCTCAGTCTCTCTTCCAAACGCAGCCTTAACGACTAAATACTTTATGGTTGAATATATAGTAAGTAATCCTTTATTAATTTGTATGTAAGTATCTATAAATGAGACAACTCGACCAAAATTTTAATTTTTTTCATACATAAGAATAATTAAATTAAAAAAATTTGTATTGAAAGATTAAGAATATTTTCATTTTGTGCGTGTAATAACTCATCAACTATCAACAAATTTTTAAGGTATTTGCTCCCATACGGTGATTAATTAAACGTACTGGTACGTTATTTTAAATAAGCCAATATAAATTCGACACGTAACGTCAACGTTTAATTTTTTATTTTTTTTTATAAATTTATTATTTCAATGTGTTTACTAAAATATTCTTAGATATTTTAGTTAAAAATCAAATTTATCACATTACATTAATTCAATAAACACACAATTAAAAAAATAAAAAAAAAATCTGAGATCAATCACCATAATAGAACCCAATCTGAGTGAAAACAACTTCTTCAGCTTCTCACACCACTGCGTTCCTCTCTTCCTTTTTCTCACAACAATATTGAACCTCATCATTATCACGGCCGGCAAAATCCTAATTATGCTTCTCGAACAATCCTTCTCGAACATCAACCTTTCGTTGCTAGTTAATGGAAAACTCTCTTCCAGCATCTCGAAGTGTATGTTGTAGAATTTAAGGCACTCTTCAAAGCACTAAACGAAGTCGTTTCGGTTGTTACTGAAATCCGCTTCTTCCTTAACGACGGTTACAACTTTCGGATTCGATGATCTGAACATGCGAATAACCGATTTCCTTTCTTCAACCTCGATTTTTCTCAACACTCCGAGTTTAATAAATATGTAACTGGACCTCAGTTCTTCCAGAAGTAGAGATTAGGGTTCTATTACGGTGATTCGATTTTTCTAAAATCAATCTCAGATTTTGTAATTTTTTTTTAATTTATTTTAATTATGTGTATTGAATTAATGTAATGCGATTTTAATTTTATGAGTTTATTATAAAAGGATATTTTTGTTAATAATATTAATAAATATTATTTGATCTTTTCACAAATAAAATTAAAGAAGTAAATTTGACTTTTAATTAAACTATCTAAGGGTATTTTAATAAGGAAAAGACTAGGGAGTCAATATATTGTGTCTAATAGGGAGGTAACATAATTATGGATGATAACTCATATAAATTTTGAATGATAATTTAATCTTAGATATATAAATTACGGACAATAAATTTATAAAAAAAATTAAAAAAATAAACACTGACGTGTATAACTAGCTTATTTAAATTAATCTACCGGTACGCCTTAATTAATCACCCGAATTTTTACTAGCTTATTTAAATTAATCTACCGGTACGCCTTAATTAATCACCGTATCGAAACAAATACCAATTTTTAAACAAAATTTCAATCCGTGAAATTAGTATTTGATTTACCGGAATAAAGAATCCAGTAAAAAAAGAATATTAAATTTTCAAAACAAATTTTATATAAAATTTACTAAAAGTTAAAATATATAGATAATATTAATAAGTGTCTTTAATAGTAAAAGGCATATACAATTTAAGCATATCCGTTAAAAGAACTGAGATTAATTTTTTCTCATTCAATTTTAAAGAAATTATTCTCAAATTAGAAAATAATATTACATTTAATACAAAATATATTCATAAACTGATATAATAAAACTAATTCGTTACATATTTAAACTTTATTTAAGGATCATTGTTGTTTATTATGAGATTTGAATTTACGACATTTATTTAAGTGAATGAGGAAATTAAACACAATTTACTTTTATCTTCGTTTATTTATTATTTTTTGGGTCATTAATTTTATCTTTCTTTAATCTTTCTTCGTTTTTTTTCAAGACTTTTTTTTGTACAATTTTTTTTTCAAAATTTAATCTTTCATCATTTGGCAATTTATACTGCAGTGGCCCCACTTCCAGGCCCACCCCGAAAACGTTTCGCCCAAAAAGGGCAGAGAGAGAGAACTAGAGAAGATCTAGCATTGCCAAAATCATCACCATGAAAAATAGAAAAAAAATCGAATCCAAAAAGAGAAAATGGAAAATAATAAAACACGGATTCTTGAGTAAGCTTATTTTGGTGGTGAGGAGATTCTTTAGTAAGTTAAGTTGCCGTTAAAAAACTATTTTGTGAAGGTATTTCCAGTACATGAAGGTGCACCATAATCCCACACTCCTAATCAATGATCAAGTAAGGAAGCCGCTACAATATTTTGCCACGTAGCATCTTCCATGAACTCAAATCCAATCAACCATTCGATCCAAAATGAAATAATAATAAATTTTCTCACACACTGAACTGTTTTAAGTGCTCCTTCTCTCTTCTACTCTCTACTCTCTACTCATTAATAATCTTCTTCTTCCTCTCCCCTCCTTTCTCTTCGCTCTCGTCACAGTCTCTGTCTTTGCCTTCTCAGCTTCTTCTGTTAGCGGTGTCTTCAAACAGCACCTTGAGCTTCGTGTATCCATCAAAACGTCGACGTTTCGGATATCAAGAAACACAGCATTGAGTAAGTGATCGTAGATAGGGTTACGCTCTCATCTGCTGCTTTGATTTTTTTTTTTTTATTCTGTTGAATTGAAGTAACACTGTCTGTTCATTTCGAAACCTATCATTAGGAAGCATCCTTCTGCATGTTTATTTATTGAATTCGATTTTGTTCCGTTACAGTTTTTTTTCTGCATTTTCCGTTGGCATCAACTGTGTGCGTTTATTATTATTATTGTTATTACAGTCGCTGGTAGCTTTTCTTGTTTGTGATTTTAACTTGAATTTTTCTTTTCGTCGTTGTTCTTTTTATATCGTTTAAGTTCCATAGAGTTGTTACAGCAAGTTGATATGAGTTGAACGTAGCTGCTGATTATGCTTCATTGACTGATTTGTGTTCTTGTCTGATGCTTTGTTTGCTTTTATTGTGTTTTGATTATGGTTCAATCTGGCATTTGCAGGGAATTTCTCTAATAAATGCCAAGTTATGCAATGCACGTTCAGAATCATCGGATCCTCGGAGTGATTATTTCTTTGTTGGAGTGCAATTCTTGCCTTAAGTCCACTTTGTCAATTTCGAATCCTGCATAGTAAGCCTCCTGCCTCCGTTTAAAAATTTTGTTCATGACATTCTTTGTCAGTGGTCCCCACTTTTGAGGTCTTAAATATGAAATGGATGCTGTCTTCATTGATATAGAACCAATGTTTCGAGGCTTTTAAGTGATACTCTAGTATATCAGCTGTTTGTGAAATTGAAAAACTTCACTAGACTTTCAGGTTTTTATTATTTATTATTTTAATTTTAATTCTATATAGCCTTGATATGATCAGCATACTTTTCAAGCAGATAATTTCCCTGGCTCCATGGATTTCTTGTTCGGATCTAAAAGCATTTGTACTGCCTTTGTCTTGTGTTAGGATCCATCATTTGCTTGGTGATATGGCTTTTGAAAGATCTTTCACTACTTAAGCACCTGTGTTTAGTCACTAGCATGTGATACTACTAATATTCTGGTCAATCTGGTGTATAAATATTCTGGATGGATCACCTCTTATCATTTTTTTTCCTTTTCATTTTTTCGTTTTGAAACTTTGGGTGGATGATTTGTTTGATCTCATAATTATCAAGAAATTGAATTTCAAATTCATATACTTTTATTTCTTCATGCATGCAATAGATTGTAAATATGATTTTTCGACCAAATGAACTGAGTTCAAATGATTGATTTGTTTTTATCTTAGTTACTTTTATACAGCCTCGTACATTTATGATTTAGTTTATTAAATGAAGTCTTAAGCTATGCCAAATGGTTAACGGGAATTCATTCGGGAATCAGGGAACCTCGTTCATGACGCGTTGCATTATGATTGGCAATATGCATTCTCGTATATACTGGGAGACGATTACAGTTATAGCATCATTGATTTTGTTATTCTTGGTGGTTATTCACTTAATTGCGTATGACGTGTTCGATTGCGATTGGCAGTTTTAATATCACATATCTAAAGGGAGGGAGATCATTTATAGCATCACTCATTCATTATTGTTTATGGTTATTCACTTATTTGTGCCCTGTTTAGTTCTTGCATATCAGTTCTCTTTTCTTGGATTCTGCTCATACCTGTAACCAAAGAAAAAAAGGTTTGTTAAATGTTTAAAATTTTTGTTAAGATCTAGCTAACATGGAACTTTATATACAGGTTCTTGTGGTTCTACCTCACCTACAGTTTATAAGAACGCCGCAACACTCTTCACTGATATTTCCTGCACTTTTCTCTTATTTTCACTCTTTGACAAGCTTTTGCGTAAACATGCCATTATGGTGGGGAAGGTCTAAAGAGGGAAAGAAGAGAAAGTCGAAGAGGGAAAGTATTATTGAGGCAATACAGCAGAAATTTAAGAATGCTTCTGAAAAGATGCGCAATGACAAATCCGAAGAATCTAGAAGACATTGTATTGGCACCAGTTCAGAAAAGAGATCCCAATCTGCTGTGCCTTCTAGATCATCATCACCCTCGTCCAAATATATCTCCCGCTGTCAAAGTTTTTCAGAAAGGCCACTTTCTAAGCGGCTCCCACTGCCGGGGTCGCATCTTCCTACTGTCAGTGATGCAAATTCTGAAATTTGTTTACCATCAATAATGGAAAGGGCTAGTGGCTCAAAGCAATCTCCATATTTTCCCCTACCCGCACCTGGTGATGTTTCCAACAGGGGATATCCTACTGATGCTGAGAGATATATAGATACTGCATCTGTTTCAAGTGACAGCTCTGGTTTTAGTGGTGACTCATCTGATTCACATCTCATTAGTCCTCTGGCAACTGACTTTGAAATTGGAAACACGACCACCATTAACAAATCTTTCAGGTTGGTTTGCTTCCATTGGGATATATTGCTTTTAAAAACACACTATGCATTTACCTCATGTTCTTTTCCTTAGATGTTCATAATTTCCTTACTGTTGGTGCACAGGAACCAATCACCTGTTACTTTCCAGAGTGACTTAGGAGCATCCTCAAACCGAGCACCTCAATTGTGCAGCGTTAAGAATCCTTCTATTTCACCAAAACAGAGTTGTTTGCATTTGCAAAATCTAAAAGTTAGTACCTGTGGTTTATTCGGTGCTCCAGAAAGTTCAACATCAAGTGCTTCAAAAAGTCCGGTGAGAGAACTTAGCCCTGACCAGGTATTAAACTCTGAACTATGGACAGGAAAGCCTTGTCCATATGTATCTTCAGGGAACTACTCTAGTCCCGGTTCAGGCCAAAACTCAGATGTTGGGGATCTGCCGGGACAGGTATTTTTGCCTATTAATAGGTACAGCCCTGAGTGTTCTCCTATACCTAGTCCGAGAATGACAAGCCCTGGTCCTCGTTCCAGAATACACAGTGGAGCTGTCACACCTTTGCATTCACAAGCTGGGGCCTGCACTTCAGAATTAACTACAAGACGTCCTGATGATGTTACTCAACAAACTCATCCTTTACCGCTTCCTCCAATAGCAGCAACCAGTTCTTGCCTTTCTCCAAACTATTCTTCATCAACAACTCCTTCAGCTCCTCTCAGTCCTTCCAGAGCAGAGATCCAAACAAATCAAGTTTCACGCTGGAAAAAGGGGAAGTTGCTTGGAAGGGGAACATTTGGACATGTTTATCTTGGTTTTGACAGGTCTGTATCATGTGGGTGTTTTGCGTGTGCCCACGCCCATGCACACATCTGGACATTATTATCTTGATTTTGTAATACAAAAACATTCGATTTCATTTGATATGCATATATCAGCATTTTCATCATGTTTGTTAGCTTGACACAATCATAGTTAATCTTGCATTTTATCCTTTGAACTTTTTAAAGCTTGATCTGATTTAGATAAACTTCTGATCTATAGTGAAAGTGGTGAGATGTGTGCGATGAAGGAGGTAACACTTTTTGCAGATGATGCTAGATCGAGGGAATGCACACAGCAACTTCAACAAGTAAGCTTGCGCACCAGATGGAAAATTCACAAAAATTTAACATTTACTTTTTCTTTTAAATGAAAAGGGACAAAGGATGATTTCAGAACTAAATTATATGTATGTCCTAATTATAAATGGACAACAAATATTCTGATGTACCTGATAATTTTCAGGAAATTGTGCTTCTAAGTCAGTTGCAGCATCCAAATATAGTCCGGTATTATGGTTCTGAAACGGTATGTTTACTGAATTACCTCATTCATTTAGTAAATGATTTCACATTCAGTTATCAAGGCATTAAAACATATTTCATTAAAGAAATTAGCCACATCAATTGATTCTATGCTTTGAGCAACATTTTATTATCTCTCTTTACAATTGCAAGTTCAGTAATATATTGTATGGGTTCTTAAATTTTTTTCTCAATCATATTTTAGTAAGATGAAATTTAGTTGCATAATATTCTTTCATGCTGTTGGCGATCCCTATACTTCGGATTGTGTTAACTTTACTGTGAATTTTTATGCCTAACAGGTAGAAGACAAACTTTATATATACTTGGAGTATGTCGCAGGTGGGTCTATTTATAAACTGCTTCGAGAGTATGGCCAGTTAGGTGAAAATGCCATTCGTAACTATACTCGGCAAATTCTGTTAGGACTTGCATATTTGCATGCGAAGAACACTGTCCATCGGTGAGTTTGGTAGATCATCATATGAAAGCCTTATTATTTATTATATTACATCTGTGTTTCAAGTAGCATTTCTAATTACATTTTTGTTTGCATGACAAAATTTCCTGGTCTAATTACTATATTCTCATCAGTGACATCAAGGGAGCAAATATACTAGTTGACCCTAATGGATGGATTAAATTGGCAGATTTTGGGATGGCAAAGCATGTAAGAGCATTTACATATGTTTTCTTATGTATGATGTTCATGTTAATGAAGGAACTGCCTTGGTTAGATAATTCATAATTTAAATGGAGTTGAATAATTTTCCTATCCGAAATAATTTACAGATAACTGGGGAGTCTTGTCCATTTTCATTCAAAGGAAGTCCTCACTGGATGGCACCTGAGGTCAGCTTGATTCTTCCTCCCATTCGTACCTATTGACACTTGTTTTTCACATGGTTCTGTTTGTGTTTGTGACAATGCCTTAATTACTTAGGTTGTAAATAATTCAAATGAATGTAATCTTGCTGTTGACATATGGAGTCTTGGCTGCACTGTTCTGGAGATGGCTACAACAAAACCACCTTGGAGCCAGCTTGAAGGGGTAAGTGAAGTTTGATATATGAATCTATTTATTGGTTATATATTTTAACCTTTTTTTTTTCTTTTTTACTCTACACACTTCAAGGTTGCTGCTATATTTAAGATTATACTGTTGGAGAAACTGCCTGAAGCACCAGATCATCTATCAGAAGAGGGAAAAGACTTTGTGAGGCTTTGTCTACAAAGGAATCCACAAGACCGCCCTTCGGCTGCTCAACTTCTAGAGCATCCATTTGTCAAAAAGGCTACACCAGAAAGAACCATTCTGACTGCACATCCTTCAGAATCACCAGCAGCTGTTGTACATACACTGAGATCTATGGTAAAAGCAATTGGAAGTGTATATTCAGTGCCTTATTACATACTATCTTGCATTGCATAACAGCGTTGTTTTTCATTTTTTGGTGTTTCAAGGATATTTGAGTGAACTATTTATCACATTGCCTGAATGTTCTTTCAGGCCATTGAACCTGCAAAAGATAATTTATGTTTAGAGTCAGAAGTGGCTGGTGGTATCAGTTGGCCTAGAAGATTGAGAATCGGTTCAGCATCCAGGTTCCCCCCTCTCTTCTTCTCTCCTCCAAGCCAAAAAAAAAGGCCCTCTTATGGATATATAAATATAAATATACTATTAAAACAAGGGTATACTTGTTCATAACTTAATATTTGTAGCATCAAGTTGTGTATTCTATGACTTAATAGTTACGCTTGAAGATTTGGTAAAACTTCTGCAATGCTAGCTTTTATTTTTAGTTCTAGATACTGTAAGGTACTTATGCAATTAAGGTATTAACTTTTTCTCTTACTTGTTTCCAGTGATATGCATACACCAAGGAACATTTCATGCCCTGTTTCCCCTGTTGGACAGGGGCTTTTGCATTATGGAACATTGGATGTGGCTGGAAGGGTGCATACTGTTCCATTTGTTAGTCCTCATACTTCATCTGGCCCAACCACACCAGTCAATGACAGTGGTCGTACAATCACATTTCATAGAAACAAGCAACTGATGCTCTCACATGAAGCTGAGGGTTTGATTCCGAGTTCTCAGGATGGGTTCTGTTATCATGATCCTAGACATGATGCTGTTCGAGTAACCACACTTTCTTCTCGGGATGTAATTTCATCTGATAATGATTCTCGCGCAACAAATTATAAGGGGGCTGTCCGAAGAGAATTTTATAATGTGCCACAAACGCCCATGAGGGAATGTGTTCGGATGAATACTTACCTAGATCGTCGAGCCTGTACTCCTCCAAGGCCTGGCAACTCAAATGGCATGTGACCTGCACGGTTGTGACCAGAGGGGATGCCGTGCATGTGAATAATGAACGTGCATTAGCATAAAGCCATAAACATAACATACTCGAGGACTATAGTTTAGCTAACTCTTATCCATAGTCAACGTGAGTGTTTTGCGAGGGGATGTAAGCGTTCAAGCGTTCCCCAATTGGCTCCTGTTTGAGACAGTAGTTTTATAGAGTGGGACCAAAAGCCCTTGTAGCCCTTGTAGATGCAAAGTTGTCCGCCCTCTCCCATGGTTATTTTATCATCTTAGCTGAAAATAGGGGAGGGACCAAAAACAGATTGGTAGAAAGTAGAAATATATTTACTGTATAAATTATAGATAATTATAAACTCATAGTTTTGAGTTTAGCTAGACTTTCCTCAGTTTTGAATAATGTTCGGTGGTATTGTGTGCTACAAGAGGCATTGTATTGAATAAAGAGCAAATGGTTTCATGAACTGAATTCAACATCAACGCAATATAAATAAAGAAAACATTAACTCAAATTGTAGCACTACTTGGGTGGGTATGGATTGAGTCTGAAAGTTAAAGTTATATATACATATTATTGTGAGTAACTGCAAGTTTCTATTCTTGTACACATTCTTTACAACTATGTTTTGCTCTTACTAAAGTAGTCAAACAAGCCTGTGAGCTATTTTTGGTTAGTTAGGCTTACACTGAACTCCCATAGTTTTTTCGCCAGCTCTGAGTCATTAGCCAGAGCGGTTGGCGTTGCCTTATTGCTATCCATAAAGTATTCACCAGATATTCCCTTAACTTGTGGATGCAATGCTACATAACATTGAGTGGCAGCTCCCTATAAAAGTGTCAGAACAACTAAATTAATAAACTTGCCATAGCATTTAGCATATCAGCAACACAAGGCCGTGCTATTGACGAAATACCTGTTGCACATTTTTAAGGAAGTACTTGCCCACCATATTAGCAACAGCTGCAAAAGCCAATTGATACATGAATATTAAATGAACAAGAATTTATGCATATAAATCGAGAACTACGACCTGGCACAATACTGTTTTGCTTCCATTTGAATGCATATCGATTTGAATTTTGTCAGTGTTATCTATAATACAGAACAATACCAAACCAAGCCTTAAATGAACATCCTCAGGCATTAGTAGTATATAGCCACTAACCGTTAATGTAACCATGGTAACGCAGAATATTTGTAATAATTGATCCTGGATGAAGTGCGTTAGCGGTTATTTCAACTCCTTCTTCCTGTCAGAAATAGGAGTATGCATTGTTCTACATCAAAATCAACCAAGTTACACACCAAACGGTAAAAACAAAGTAGTGAAAAAAATACCTTAAATCGCCTTGCAAGTTCTTTTGCATGCAAAATATTAGCAAGCTTTGATTGTCCATAAGCATAATAACTGTTGTACCTGTCCAGAAAAAGGAGTAAAACAGGGTGAGTTGTACAAATTTGGGATAAGACAATGTAGATGAAAAGAAAAATGTTATCAAGCATATTTATAGCACAATCTTAGTAGCAAATAAAGAAAAGGAGAAATCAAGGATCTAAGATTCCAAAATTACACTGATTCATCATTGATCTTATCGAAACGAATTCCTTCTTGATATGGAAATCTGTGTGCTTCCGATGATAGAATGACTATCCTTCCCTCCCGTTTGCATTCACGTACAGTTTTTTTCATAGTTTCTAATAAAAGGTTTGTCAAGAGAAAATGACCTGCAAAATATTATTATTAGAATCTCGTTAATTCCTTTCATATTTAGCAGAGCGTGAACGATAACTTTTTTGTTATATAAGCTAGGAAGATAACATAACATACCCAAATGATTCGTTGCAAACTGCAATTCAATGTTGTCTGGAGAAAGCTGGAGCGGAGTTGCCATCACCCCTGCATTGTTACTTCAAATGAAAGAAGAATGTCATTTTATTTCAAAACATGCAACCAAACCAGAGTGCAGATGCTGAAGACAAAACAGAAAGACTTGTATAGAAAATTGTATTGGAAGAGTTAACCTATGTCAAACAAGACAGTACAAAATTATGAAAATATCATATAGATACAGTTGAATGTTCATACATTAGGATATTGAGTGGACGTCCAGATGAAATATAATCTGATGCAAACTTCCTAACGGATGCCATAGAGCTAAGATCTAACTCCATGACATCAATTTTAGCTGAGGGAATTTCCTTGAGTATTGTTTCTTTGACCTTGGTGCCAGATTCAACATTCCTTACAGCCATAACAACATGGACACCGCGCAGTGCAAGAACCCGCGTCGTCTCCAAGCCAAGGCCACTCGAAGCCCCTAATATCAAGCATAATAACTAATTAAACTATTGATTAGTCAACACCGATGCAAATTTAAGACCTCCATCAAAATTGACAAGCAATTTACAGGGATCTTAACTGATAGCCAATCGGAAAAATAACACTATACTACTCCAGTTAGTGGCCGGAATCAGCTTCGTAGATCAAAACACGTCACAGATCGTTTAAACCTAAATCAGATCTAGAATATAGTGTGATTATTGGACTTATTTATGAGATCCACAGAGGCGTGATCGACGATGATATTTGCGATGGAATAAGTCATTCGAAGTAATAGATCAGTAAATAGTAAAGAACGTAATAAAAGGAAAGTAAAAGGGAAGAAGAAGGAAAGAACCGGTGACGATGGCGGTGAGGCCGTGTCCATCGATGGCTTGAGTGACTTGCTCCGCCGTGGAGGAGGCTGAGAAGCCAGATTCTCCTTTCCAACCAAGAAACCACATATTCGCTCTTTCTATGTGATTGATCGCATACACACTCTCACTCTCTCACTCTCAACAAAACAAGATAGTCAAAAGCAAGTGCCCATCAAGTAGGAATATTATATGGAGTTTATTTCTTTCGGATAACACTAAATACAGGATTTACATTTGTGTTAAGTATATTCCTTTTTTGCTTTATACGATGGCCAATGGTCAATCTCGCATAGTATTTAAAAAAAAAAAAAAGAAATTATTAATGAGAAAAAATCATAATACGAAACTGTAAATGTTACGTTCCTTGATCATTCTATCAACGCATTCGCATTATTACTTGTGCTTAATCTTTCTCAGCGCACCAAATTCCAATTAATTGTTCATTACAAATCGCTTAACGGTTATAGTAAGACAAAGTATGTACATGCAATTAGGCATCTTCTACAAATGAGTTGAGCAGTGCAATGTTAATACAAGAAGCTCAGGCACCACACAGAAAGCTCAAGTATTGTGTCTGTCCTTTGCTCGAAAAGAAATATATATGAATGCCTGTCTTGAACCTTTTTTTTTTTTCAGGTTGTGTGAACTCCTCAATTTCAATACACTAAATTTTAAATTTTGATTTCTTCCGCTAGGGCCTTAACTCCTTCCCCTATCACGTGTATTTTGTGATACGAATAACAACAGCTCACTATAAAAAAAATTAAGTACTTTTGTAGTTTTATATTTTATAAGATGGCACCATAATTTTTCTTGTAAACACCATAATATATATTAGCTCTCCTCTAGAAAACGGTCGTTATAGATACAATAAACTGAATAAAGTAAGAGTAATCCCCAAAAACTGATTGTTCTTCACCCAATTAAACAAATCATAAAGCATAAAAGAATAATCCACTGGTTGATATTGTCACAAAAAACAAGAAGTAACCATGTCATACTTTACACACACACACATATGTGATGAAGGATTAACAGAAATAAATTCATAGGAAGGTCCAAACCCCAGAAACATGATACAAAACGAGCATAGAACATGTCTTAAACTCCTTTAAGTTAAGCCCTTGTCTTGAATGGAATGGCTCGGATCACTATCTGGTGATACACAGCAGCAAGAGCAGCTCCAATGAAAGGTCCAACCCAGAAAATCCACTGTAAAACAAAAACAACCATAATAATTTTATTGAACTGGTTTTGGTTAAAACTTAAAAGGAACGGAGTTTCAAGGGTTTGATCTTACATGGTCATCCCATGCCTTGTCCATGTTGAAGATGATGGCAGCTCCAAGACTCCTTGCTGGGTTAATGCCAGTTCCTGTGATGGGAATGGTAGCCAAGTGGACCAAGAACACAGCAAAGCCAATGGGAAGAGGGGCCAAAACCTACATTATTTATACCATAAACGATTAGAAAGATTCCTAAGTACAAATAGATAAAAGAGAAGAGAGTGGAAAAGAATACATACAGGGACATGAGAGTCCCTAGCGTTTCTCTTGGCATCAGTAGCAGAGAAAACAGTGTAGACAAGAACAAAGGTGCCAACAATCTCAGCTCCAAGGCCATCACCCTTGGTGTAACCATGGTTCACCACATTGGCTCCTCCTCCTAACATCTCATAGCGAGCATTACCCTCAAAACCCTTCACTACACCGGCACCACATATAGCTCCAAGACACTGCATCACTATGTAGAATATTGCCCTTGTGAGGGACAACTTCCTTGCCAGAAACAGACCAAATGTCACTGCTGGGTTTATGTGTCCACCTGTATGTATGTGAATGTTTTATGAGCACCTTTTAATGCTATGAAAGTGTTGTTAGGGAGCAGATCTAGGGAATTACCTGAGATTCCAGCAGTGCAGTAGACAAGGGCAAAGATCATGCCACCAAAGGCCCAAGCGATACCCTGAATGCCAACAGAGGAGCACATGGAGGGTGATGTCTTGACACCCATGACAGTCAAGACAGTGATGTAGAGGAACAAGAATGTGGCAACAAACTCAGCAATGCCAGCTCTGTAGAAGGACCATGACTTGAGCTCACCTGGTTCAAACAATGGTGCTGCTGGTGCCTCCTTGTAGTCCCTCTCTGTTTGTGCTGCTGTCCCTAATGCCTGCCTCTCTCTGAACTTGCTTGCTCCTACCTTCACATCTTCCTCCCTGTTCTCCATCTTTCTCTCTCTCTTTCTTTCTTTCTTTCTTTCTTTCTCACACCACAAGTGCCTTCTTTTTTTTCTTTTCTCTGCTTCTCCCTCCTCCACACTCCTTAGTCTCACAATTTCGATATGTTAGGATAAGAATTAGATTTGTCACGTTATATATGGTAGGGAACATGAGGATACTAGAAATTGCAAGCCCCGAGGGGTAACTATATTATTTGCTATATTAAATAAATATGATAAATAGCAAAATAAATATACGTAGCCTCAAGCAAACAAAAAGCTCAATTGGCTTTTTTTATTATTTAATTTTAAGTGTCATAATATGGAACTGTACTTTTAAAAATGAGAAACACATTTTTGCTATTTAATAATAATAATATGTATTGATTAAACAAAATACTAGTTTGGAATTTCACTATAGCAACTTTACGGATAAGAAGACACCAAAAAAATTAACTCATTTACGTGTATAAATAAGTATTAAAATTTTGAAAGAATTTAAATTACACTTTGTGTATGAAGATAATTAGTTTCTGAGATGATGAGCCGTAAGATATTGAAAGAAAAAAAAATTAAAAAAAAAAAGCATAATTAGGTGAAAGGAGTATTCTGGAAAGTGGAAAGTGATGAGCGGGTTCTGGATAGTTCCTTTCCTTCCTTTGTCATGTTATTATCCGCCACAGACCACAGAGCATGACATCCTCCCAAAGCCTTTGTCTTTGCAATGAGTCCTTACAAAGAAAAGACAATTAAGGGAACAGTTACACTCCAAAGTCAGATTACTTTGTTAAATCGATTTAATTAAATGATGAAACTTGTAATTACCTCACGACATTCAACTGCACCCGATTATTGAAATTTCGTGTTGTGTTAAACTATGTGCCTATTGTATGTCTAGTCTACTACTCTACGTAACGTTAGATCCACTTTTCCTTTCCAGATTTGAAATAAAATAAAATAAAATTCAAACAAGGTCGTCATTTTTAACGGTAGGAAAATCACAGTCACGAGATAAAACTTCAAGGGTTCGTTTTTTGACCGTTGGGAATGAAAGAGACAGCATTCACCAAGCACATGGACATGGCAATCAAGGTTTGGTTTCTCCTCTCTGGTCATAATCATACACTGTAGTTTGCAGTTATTGTACTCTTTTCTGTTCCTACTTGCATTGTTATGTTTTGTTACCCAACTACTAGAGCTTGTGTCACCCACCGCTCTTCTTGTACCCGTGATTCTTAATTATGGCAGCTTTGCCAATTTGGATCTTCTTATGATAAAACAGTAATAATAAATAATGTGTTGATTTAGCAGAATATCTTCATTAGCAGAACATAATCGGCAAAGCACATGCATTTTATAAAATTGGATGCTTTTAGAGATCGTTATATGTGATCTTATTACTTGGGTGATGAGCATGAAAAATAATAATGAATATAATAAATGACGTGGACGGGATATCGGGTGAATTTGTTTTGTCTCAAATATTCCATCAATTATTACGAAACAAATGTTGGTGAGAGTGTAAGAGGGCCCTTATAAAGTAATAATCATAATCTGATAATCATGTGTTACGTATCACACAACAAAATCACATTCGGAATTTCAGATACACGGAATAAAGAATGAGTCTTGTATGTTGTGAAGCATGCTCAGATTCATAGCATACCCAAATGGCGAATTGCGTCAACTCACATATTACCATCTTCTTCCATATATCATATATCATTCAATATAAGTAAATGATACATTATTATTTCCTTCATGTTTTTAGGGGAGATTATATAGAAGTTTTAAAGTAAATATAAAAACTCAAGAATGTACACAAATTTAAATTTAAACTTTAATAAAATTAAATTCAGAGTATAGAAAAAGGTAAATTAGATTTCAATTTGAAAACTGTACACGCACGCTGTTAGAGGATATAAGCAGAGCACAATGTTTTTATAAGGCAATTGGTTAATATATATATATATATATATATATATATATATATATA
>JASCZI010001329.1:5804-16224 GCA_036250425.1 Stylosanthes scabra | reverse complement strand
TTATTTTAAAATAAATAAGGTAACGATAGTATTATCGGCGGCTTAGCCGTCGGTAATATTAATTTATTTTATCGACGGTTTATCGGGGCCGTCGGTAATAATTACCGACGCAATTTACGGTCACGCAATAATACCGACGACCTGACCGTCGATAATAGTAATTTACCGACGGCTTGGCCGTCTGTATGGCCGTCGGTAATATTGTCGTGTCTTGTAGTGTATATGATGATTTGTATCCAAAGTGCTGCTCAACTGATCCTTGAAGAACTCTTATAGCGATGGTTGGATCTGTTTTTACTATGGCAAATATGTATTGGGCAATGACTTTGGAATCCAATCGACCGTGGTCTTGTCCAATTGATGTTTGCATGTAAGAGTGTGGACCATTGTAACGCCTAACCTCCCATATCTCTTTCTTCCGTCGATAGGATACACGTATCATCAAGCACATCCTTGATCTTGTTTAACGCACCTCGCAGCGTATTTTAGTTGGTCACTCTCTAATATTTTATAATCAACCACCCGATTTATACTGTACATCTTAACTGCCATAAGAACAGCTTCCTTATTCTGAAATTCTTGACCGACTTCGAACTTAGTTGTTAGATCATCGTCAGGTGCACGTTGGACATGAGATACATGTTCATTCATTGCATCTAAATTCAACGAGGATAAGTGGGTTGGACAATCATACCTTTCAGAGGTCGCTGGCTGAGTAAATGCAATTGATGAACCAGTGAAATAGTTCATCGTTGCTGCTTCCTGCTCGGATAAAACAACCAGATCAATCTCTTCATCAGAGAGAGCAGGGTCCACAAAGAAGGATTCAGTCATTGGGTGCTCTACACCAGCCGCTCTTTGGTGGCATTCCACCCCATCTTCCATTGAATCCCCTAGACCCATGTTTTGAGTAGAGTTTGATGCATTCATGCTCCCTTCGGGTGTAATGTTTAGATCAATCATCATATCCCTGATTAAACCTCTTGCCGGATCAGTTGATTGGGTATTAGGAGCGTTGCCGGACGAACTTCTTTCTGCCACGTCAATTAAAATGGCAAAAAACTCTAAGAAATGAATATCTGGATGACGTATATGCCAGTGAATCACCAAGTTAACCTCCTCATCAGTGCGTAGTGAGAACCTAACAAGTTTATCATCTATTAAAATATATTCGAAAAAATAAAATTATTAAAATGTTAGTATTTAAAGCTATCATACCTTTTATAAAAATAGCCATTTTCGACCACAGCGGGGTATCTGTAATATACTTTTTCACGCGTTTAACGCCTTGTTAGCCAGTCACATCCAAGATCAACTTCTTTAAGATGGACAAACAGCGCACTTCATTTGGAAGGTAAGCAAATATAGGGTTAAGAGATCTAAATATAACAGAACCATCTTCAGCTCTAATTATTTCACCATCGTAGTGAATGGACAATAGAGGAAAATGAGACATTTCCTAAAACAATATGATAATTATAATAATAAGAACCAAAGATATATGAGAGTAAGAAGAAGAAGAAGAATGAATTGATATGTATAGCTTAACGAGTGATCTTATTTATAGAGTGTGATGAGGACGTTTCTGAACAAGGATTTTCATAGAAAGTATCGAAATTCAACTAAAATCGATGTAGCTCAAAATCGAGACTAATTTTTTTGTTCTAGAAAGGCTAAAATCGATGTAACTTAAATCGATGCTTGTTATTTTCGGTCTTGGGAGCATCAAATTGGGGTAAACTACATCGATGCTTGTTATTTTAATTATTGGAAGCCACCCATTGGTGTGACTTACACCGATTTATGGTAAGTTTCTAAAAAAAATACTTTTAGATAAATAATGATTTGTTAATTTTCTTTGGGAAATAATAAATTTATTTATTTTATTCCAAAAAAAAACCCTGATTTGTGTGTACACGTGTACTCCTTTTAGAATAGAACATGTCAATATATTTGATAGCTAACTAATTCATTTGTTGACGATCATAGATGAGATATAAATGATAATTCATATATTTTTTGGATGAGGATAATAACATTTTTTAATTTTGCATAATAATTTTTTTAATTTTATATAATAATTTAATTATTTACTCTCAAAGAGCCCCTAATATTAATTACACAGATATTTTTAATATAGTCTTTAAAATTTTTCTCTCTATATCATATTAAATATTACATTTTATACTTAAATTTCTATTATAAAAAATATTAAATATAACAAATATTTCATTATATTGAATATATTATATTAGAACTTGCTCACTGTAGAAAGATATATTTTTTTTATAATTGAATATTTTATTATATCTAATATTTTTATGAGTAATGCTATTTGAACAAGTGATTTTGGCCAACCAAGTGTAACCAAGTGGTTTATTTCTATGCTAAATAGAATATTATTTCGGTGTCAAATAGTATAAAAAAGTGCACCTAAATAAAGTTCTATTTTACACCGAAAATATCTTCTATTTAGCATAAAAATAAATCACTTGATTGGCCAAAATCACTTATTCACGTAGAATTATTGTATTTTTATTATGATAGAAATTTAATCACAAAATTTAATAAATATATTAATCTAATTAAGTATATATATATAAACTTAATTAAAAATTTAAAAAAATTATAAAGAGTTAATTAAACCTTACATTAATCCTCCTAAATCTATCTTACTTATTAGTTATTTTCAAGCTATTGAACTTTTATTTATATGAAGATATTAAAACCTTTTTTATATAAAATTATGACCGCCTAAGTAATAAAAAATAAATCAATCATCATAAACCAAAAATTTAAAATTCCAAATATTAGTATTCATTGGCAATTCTTTTTGTAATTTCATTTTTTTTTTTCTTCCTCGTCGCAGTTTTATCTCCTATCAACATATATCCATCTCCAACCTTGCTACCATATTATTGATAGCTTCAATGAATTTAATTTGCAAGGTAACTCTAAATTTTGAATTTTTTTTGCAAGGTAACTCTAAATTTTAAATTATAAATCATGAATACTAAATTTTAAATATTAAACTATCAATTTTAAATATTAAATTATAATATTCCATGATATTCCAATAATACTATTTTGATTTATAATGTTAGATGTATATGTGGTATATATAAGTGTATGTTAGCGTGCATTCAGTTTGGAGTACATATAGAGTATTTTTGTATTCTTGTTTAGGTTAGTATTATAAAGTGATATATATTAGAGACTCTGTAATATTTTAATGTGAGATATTCATTCCACTTACTTTTGCTGATCCAGATTGGACATCTAATTTAGATAATATGGAGAGCATCTTGTTTTTTTTTAGCAAATTTAAATACCACAAAACATCCTCCTACAATTTATTGTGATAAGTTGAGTAGCTATCATTTTTCTGCAAATCTAGTAATGCATGAGAGATTTAAGCATCTAGAGACTGATTTGTATTTCATTAGGGATCTACTCAATAAACTGTTTGTAGTACATATTAGTACTCAAGATCAATTAGCATGATTTTGTAAAATTATTTGATAGGATTAAATCTAAGCTTGGGTTGTATAACCACCCACTTAAGCTTTAAACAACCTAAGTCTGAGCGGCTGGTAGATGTATATGTATTATATATAGTGTATGCTGGTGTATGTTCGATTAGGAGTATGTATAAAGTATTCTTGTATTAGGTTAGTATTAGGGATCTAGTCAATAAAAACAATTGTTTGGAGTACATATTAGTACTCAAGATCAACGAGCATGAACAAATCTGTTTTGTAAAATTATTTGATAGGATTAAATCTAAGCTAACCACCCACCTAAGCTTTAAACAACCTAAGCTTGAGGTGGTGTTAGACCTATATGTGTTATATATAGTGTATACTAGTGTGTATTCAAATAGGAGTACGTATAAAGTATTCTTGTATTAGGTTAGTATTACAGAATGGTATATACTAGAGAAGTACTCTATAATATTCCCAGGTATTTATTCTTTGTTTTCACTTTAACATTCTCTCTTACTTTACCTTTTCTTATTCAATTCTTCGTTGTTCTGTCAAACCCAAAATTAGGGTTCTTAATCTTGATTCATCATCGGATACTGAAAAAGAACTCTCACATCCAAGATTTAAAACTTGTACCAAGTTGGTCTCTTTCCTTTTAATTCATGCTAATTTATGACATGTCAACTGCCTATGTTTTACTGTCTATTTGGTTTTTTCATTTATAATAATAAATTGTGATTGAAAACTGCTATGTCTAATATTCAAGAAACATAAATGGATCTATTAGACTTTTTAATAACCTTTTAGCATTATAAGCCAAACAATGTCGTTTCATGTTATCTAGCATGTAAGAAAGTTGTCCTATCACTTATGAAGTTAACAAAAATTAAATAGAAGAGAATTAAGAATCAATATGGTGCAACTTTTTTAATCTCATGAATCATAAAATTGAAATTTTAATAACTATTTTAGTACAAATCACAAATATAAAATACCATATTTATCTAATCCAAAACATAGTAAAATGCGGTTTTTTTTTTTTTTTTTTAGGCGGTGAGAATAATTTTTACTACTTAAAATCAATCTCACATATATACGCTACATTTAATCTTATAGATTAGCTTATTCAATTCTTTTGTTTTAGGCTAGGATCAATTATTGTGGTTTTTATAGCAAGATTAATGAAAACAATATTATATATCCTTCTTTGTCTAGATCTAGAATCAGATTCGTTCGTTGGGTCAAAAAACCTAACTTATAACTTAGTTAAATATATAAAAACTTTTGTGGGCATGCTTTTGCCTTGTTGGTTGATTTTCTATCACTCTTCTAGAAGTTGTCTTTAATTTGTTAGTATATTATTGTAGTAGAATATATATTATTATCATGAATTTGTTGCTTACTTGCACCCAAAATATATTTAATTGATTAAGCAGCCGAAAGGTGAAAGATTAATGCATTATGTATGCGTGTATATATGTAGTAGTTTTTCCCTTTTTTATTTTTTGGAAACTTATATATATAGTGGTTTTAACTTTTAAGAATTTTGATGTTACGTTTAGCCGTATGAGGGTCATCTTATTTGTTGTGTATTATATTAATCGTCATGGTCCAACAAAGTGAGGTGGTGACGAATAATTCCTTTTTTATGGTTTTGTAGGATCGGATGGATATCCTCATATCCCGTAGTATATACTCATTTAATTAGCATTATAGGTTTAGATAAGTTTTAGTCACCATAAAATAATTTTACTCTGATAAAAAATGTCTTTAGTTTAGTTCGGTTAAGCATTGTTATGATAGGACTCAGTTTGAACTCCAGAGAAAAAAAATAATGATATGTAAGCTATATAACTCATTGGTTGATAAGACTTGTTGTTATATTAACACTTAACATAGCAAACAAACAATATAGACTAAATAAAAGTTTCTTCAAATTTTAATGGATCAAAATTAAAAGAAAAATTATTTACATAGACAAAGCTTAGTTTGTATATGTTGGTTTATGTCCTAAGACGTACCTAAAATGAACGGTAAGAATCGGATTGATGATGACCGATTGTCGAAAGTATGTGCAAGAGACTTCAATGCTTAAGTTAGCAAGAGTTTCAGTCACATAAACGATAGTACAAATTGAGATTGAGTTTTATCTTTGGTTTGAATGGTACTTATAGGACAACCTGGTAAACATATTTGATAGTTATTTTAAAGTATTAAATTATTAGAACGACCTTTTGTTAGTATGTATTGCATTAATATAAAATTAAATGTAATTAATTGAGAGTAAAATTGATTTTCTAATAAAAATTAAGGTTAATTAGTCATTTTCTATTTTAAGTAGCTAGAGCCAACTCTAAAAAGCTATTTTTACTTGCTCTCAAAAACACTCCATCTCTCAAAAGCCAAAAGCAAAAATTCATTGATTATTTAAGTTACTAAACACAAAAAAATGCTACTACTTTTTTAAAGCAAAAGCATTTAGCCAAAAAGCTTTATCAAATCTATCTTTACACTACGCACTCTAGTGCTTAAAAGGGTTCACTCACTATCACTAGATATTTGAAACCAAAAAGTGGCATATTAAGAGGTGAATGATAGCCACTATCACACAACCTCAGCCAGTCTCAACCTTGTTTGGGAAAGAACGTGCATTGGAGTGGGCTGGCTCCAAGTCAACTCGGGTTTGGTGTTCGGGTATACCTATTTTGCAGATTAAAAGAATTTGAGTCAGTAATACCAAAAAAAAAAAAGTTCAGTACATTTTGTATTTTGATTATTAGCTTTTCTAATAGAGAATTGAAAAAGGTTTGAAATAGTCATCTTCAATTCCACTTATGTTGGAGAATAGTCACCAATTTAATTTAGATAATAACAATGGTATTTCCAAACTTCTTTTGCACTCAAAATTAGTACTTTATATTTGCATTCCCAATATAAGATTTTCTTGCTTCCTTTAGATTCTACACACAGTTATTAATGAAGGCCAAAAGTTGTAGAAAAGGAGAGACATGTACCCTGAAATATTGTTTTATTAATAACTGAAAATTCTAGTCTACTTTCCATGAACTAAAATCATGCAATGTTTTTCATTACATAAATGCATGGAGCTTGATGACCAATCATGGAATTAGTTATTATTACTCTCTCAAAAATCTTGGAGAAATATTACAATTTCACACTTAGACTTGAGACATAAACCACAAAACATAAACTAAAGCAAAACCAAGACTCAACAGAATAATGCAAATAAGTAAATTGTGATTTGATAATCTGGTATGAGAATATCTAAAGGTTTAGAATTTGATCCTTGTTGAATTCAAGCAAAAGAAATTTAGTATAAGGTAAATAAAAGACAAAAAACCTACACAAATATTTACGCAAACCCAAAATAATAATAAAAGATATTAGGCGAGAAATGCATTAGAGTGATATAATCATTCATTTTGTCTCGTTACATCAATTTAAACTTTTGAGAGGAATAATGAGTTCATGAAGTAAACTAGCTTTTTCTTTTCACATAAGAAGAAAACAATATCCAACATAGATGGTACATCAAGATTTTTATGCTTGCTTGATCATATGTTAAGTCATTGGTCTAGCTAGTTAATTGCATTTGGACACAACATACAACTGCATAATATGGCATTAATTAGTTCATATATATTTTGACTACCCTTAATTTTGTTGCCATCAATGACTATATGCATATCCCACAAAACTCGATCATTCATATCTTTCTAAAATCATGCTAGTTTAAAAATATTAGTATTGTCTTCATAAGAAAATTACACGCCACAATACACAAGAAAATTAATTAAGGGAAGCAAAAACTTCTTATGTGGTGCATGCATGTTCCGGAGTCTTCTACATGATGCTTTAAGATATAGTAGTAATTAATAATTAGGGTAGTTAGATTGTGATCAATGAATAAGGTCATATTCTTCCTGATGAGACTGCTACATCATGGTATCTTTGTTCTTCCTTTAAATACTACTAAATTACTCGATCGACCAAATTCAAATGACTAAAAGCCATTACATTAAAACCATATCATCACATGCATCAATGAATAGTAAAAAGGTTTAACTAACTTAAGAACACTGCAAAGTTCCATATCCTTATCATGATCTTTATCCAACCAATGAAATGGTCCATCGGTTATTTATTTGATAAAGAAGGTTGTGTCTATTTCTTTCTTAGTGTTGCCTTAACATTCTGTTCATAGTTATCTAAAACATTGATGATTTCATATTTTTTTTTGTTGGCTCAAGTAGACTATTAACTAGCTAGATACTATAATGAAAATTTTAAAATTGTCTTCATATGAAAATTTTTTATTTTCACCATTGGATGGTAAATTGAATGATTAGATTTTAGTATATATAAAAGTATCAATAAGTATAGGCAACCAAGTGATTTGCCCAACCAAATCCAACCAAATTTTTCTGACACACGCGTTCTCACTTTAAAAGGCGTGCCGCTTTCTTAAGGTTTTCTCTCACCTCAAAAGGCGCACCGCTTTCTCAAACACGCTTCCTGAAACTGAACCGGATTTGCAAAAAAAAATTATAATAATGGAGGAGGAGGAGGAAAATGAAGAGAAAATAGAATAGGAAGAAGAGTTATGTTTAGGGTTTAATGAACTGCAATTCATTGAAGAAAATGATGAATAAGAAGAAGAAAAAAGAAATACGTTTCTTTTATTTGACAAATCCGGTTCAGTTTTTATAAGATGAACAAGAAGAAGAAAAGATAAATACGTTTCTTTTATTTGACAAATTCGGTTCAGTTTTATAAAAAATCTGGTTCAATTTTTATGTTTTTGTTATTTTTATTATGTACTCAGATCTCTTTTTGGAGTTGGATGAATTCTGTTTTTCAAATAAATTTGGTTCTGTTTCTTATAAAAATCCGGTTCAGTTTTTATACGCCCAGGCGCCAAGATTGACGTCTAGGCGTGCTTCTAATTTTCATGAAAATCCAGTTCAGTTTCTTATAAAAATCCGGTTCATTTTTTAAATGCCTAGGGACTTCTGAGATACATTCCATTGAAGAAGACGATGAAAAAAAAGAAATATGTTTCTTTTGTTCAACAAACCCGGTCTGTTTTTGTAATGAAATGCAATTCATTGAAGACGATAATGAAGAAGAAAAGAGAAGTATGTTTCTTTTATTTGATAAATCTGGTTATTTTTTTAAAATGAAATGCATTTCATTGAAGAAATTGAAAAAGATGATGAAGAAGAAGAAAAGAGAATTACGTTTTTGTTTAACAAATCTGGTTCAGTTTTTATAAGAAATCAGATTCTGCTTTTCTAATGAGATTTAATTCATGGAAGAAGATGATGAAGAAGAAGAAAAAAGAAATATGTTTTTTTTTTATTTGACAAATCCGGTTCATTTTTTATAAGAAATCCGGTTCTATTTTTTCAATGAGATGCAATTTATTGAAGAAAATGATGAAGAAGAATAGAAGAAGTTCGTTTCTTTTGTTCAGCAAATCCAATTTTGTTTTTATGTACTCAAATGTACTCAGATCTCTTTTTAGAGTTTCTGTTTCTATTTTTCAAATAAATCCGGTTCTGTTTTTCAATAAAATCTACTTTATTTTCTTTAAAAAATCCGATTCGATTTAAAAAAAAAAATTTTCTTCTTCCAGAAATTTGGTTCTATTTTATATACAAATCCGGTTCTGTTTTCTATGAAAATTTGGTTCTGTTTTAAGAAGAAGAGAAGAATGAGGAATAGGAGGAGTTGCAGAGAAGAGAGAAAAAGCGTGTTTTTTAATGGGAAAGTAGGCAGTTTTGGGTATATTACACGCGGATGGTGAGACTGGACAAAAGTGACTTGGTTAGGACTTGATTGCCAATTACTTGAATGTGTATACTTATTGTAAAAGTATCAATTATCTTTTTAAAAGTCTTTCTATTTCATTTCAAAGTGTAATTTTAAAGGCTAAATTTTTATGTGAAAATAATTTTTACATTTTCATCGAAGTACTTGTCATATATCCTAAGAAACTATTAGGCTTAACTATTTACCTTCTTTTTCCCGAGGCCTAGAGGGCTTTTTGAAGAAGCTCATAATCTCATATCATCTAACCCAAACAATTGTCAATTGCTTGAATTTTTAATTAAATATTTTACAAAAAAAATAGACAGTATAATTGAATAACTGATTACTTATTTTTCTATCAAATAAATTAAACAGCTCTCAATTTTATACATTATAATATCATAGTAAATTCAAATTCTAAATACTTATTTAGAACTAATTAATAACGAACTGACCATTAAATCAATAAAAATTGGTTGAAAAATCTTCTTTTTAATAGTAGATATAAAAAGGGAAAGATGGCCATATATCTACAGTTATTAAAAAATAAAAAGACAAACTTTCTTTTCTTTTTTTTTTTTGGGACAAAAGACAAACTTTAAGGAAGAAAAAGAGTGATATCTTGAATTTTTTGTGGACTGGAGTATTTTTTTTTAACTGTGGACTGGGATATTGTTATTGTGTTATGCATGCAAACCATGGGCCTCTAAAGCATGTTTAAAGCATGAAAACACACTCAACATGTCTTTTGTCCAATCAAATCTATAATGCTGACAGCCCAATCCAGAATCTTACACTTTAAGATTTTAGACCAAAAGAAAAAAAAAATTAGAGCAATTAGACCGAAAAATAATTATTTTTTCGTAAATATTAAAAATATCCACCATTACATTTTTATATTTTTATTTGAATTTTGATAATAAGTAAATAATTTCATTATATTCTGGATGAAGTCTAGGTATATATGTGAGTCTATTTGATATTAAAATATGAATTTAATTTAATTATACTGTTTACTAAAATTCGGTTATAAAATATTATTTTATTCCAAACATTTGGGATAAATATTAAAATTTTCCCTATCATCTTTTATCCTAGCT
>JASCZI010001327.1:480-16750 GCA_036250425.1 Stylosanthes scabra | reverse complement strand
ATATATATATATATATATATATATATATATATATATATATATATTTGTGTGTAAATTAGGTAATTCATGGTGCAAATACAACATGTTATCTAAAAATAAAATATTACGAAGACAATGTAGCATTACTAAAAGGTTTTATAAACAATTATATATTCGAATTATATATATTAATTAAGTACAAAGTACTATTTGCATTAAAAGATGAAGTTTCACCAAATGCCCTCCAAATTATGGCACGGTTTAATCTTCAATCCTTTATTTTACGTTCAGGGCACGGATGATCTAAAACTTCGTTAGTGTCAACTTACAATTGAATAGATAGTGAGTCTAAGTTGAAACACATCAAGGGTTATAAAAAAGTGACACACGGTGGTTTCAACTTTGAATGGAGCGAGCTAGGAGTCACCTTGTGGTAGACATTCCTGAGGATTTGAATAGAAGTAATCTTCCAACTTTGGTTTCAAAGGAACAACCGATCTTGTTATTGGGCCTCCTCTTCTTGTATGAGCTAACTTCACAACCCTTGAAAACTCTTCCCAACTTATTGTCCCATTCTTATACTGATCTATTAGACGCACAAGTGCATATCTATTTGGAATTATTGTGCTTTTGTACCCCAAGTACCTGCAAAATGTAACATGATTATATACTGAGACAATTAGCTGGGTAGTATATATATGGTAGAAAATAGTATAGATACAAAATAAATACCTAGAAAATAGTATAGATACAAAATAAATACCTAGAATACTTTTAAATTTGGAATTTACTTATCGTATTTACACATTATATATATGGGAGAGTTTATAGCGGTTACATTAGTTATATAATTTTGACAATACTTTTTTTAAGAATTAATATCCACATTGGTCTCGAAAGAAGCCGCATTCTTTAAATTGTTCTCTAAAAGATTTTGCTAGTCGTATTAATCTCTAAAATGTACAATTCTCAGTCAAATTAGTCCTTCTGTCAATCAAATAATAATATGTCATCTTTAAATATTATGTGTCACAAAATGATTAGATAACGCATCATTTATCAACCAATCAATTTATAACACATGTTATCTAATTGATAGAAGGACCAATTTGACTGAGTAAAAACTAATATGACTAACAAAATTTTTCAGGTACTGATTTGAAGAATGTGATACCAATTTGAACATTAACTCATTTTTTTAAAGTCACAATTTTTTTAATATTTTTAGAACATTAGTCACTTTTAAATAATTAAAATGTATTTTTAAATATTAAAAAATTATTAGTATTTTTTGTGTCTTAAAAGAATGTCTTAAAAAATTATTAGTTTAATGTTAGCAACACTTTATGAGTGTTATAAAATTATACAATCATTGTGATTTGTGACCACCGTAATAGTACTAGTCAAAACTCCATATATTTGTTACACCTTCTGTGGCCTTCAACAACTTTATCCATGTTTCCACTATAAGTAGGCACAAAAATATCAATCTCAATGGAGAGAATGTAATCCAATGCTGCCATCTTATTTGAATGGTTCTGGAAGGGCTCAAGGTCAGAAGGATCCAACAACGTTTCCTTTTTAATCTGTTTCCCCCATAAAAAGCACAAAATAATATTGTTAAGGGCATTATGTTATATATCAAAGCATATAGTATATACTAATTCCCAATGTTAAATATTTACCAAATTTGGAAATGCTTCTCTCAAAGGTGCCATTCTTTTCTCTCCTCCATATATATCCCCAGCAGCTATAAAGATTTGCATTCTTGGGTCAATGCCCAATGCCTTCAATGTCAAGGCAGTTTCCTCAGGGGTCAAAGGGCATATGCCAATACTTCTCACCAAATTGGAGTCTATTTCCTTCACTTTCCACCAAGGGTAATGCATACCTGAAAAGTTTCATTTATGTACCTTAATTAATGGATTATTGTTATCTAATAGTTATAGTTTGAGAAATAATAATTTCATAATATTGTATAGACATTAAAACATAAAATAAAATAAAATTTTCATGTATATATTAAAATTTTATTTTTAGTAAGTATTACCTTTTTTTATTCAATGTTCATAATTCATTTCAATTTTATCTTTAACAGTTAATTAATTTTAATTTTACCTTGAATATTTTAGTATGTTTTAATTATACTATTGGGTATAAAAAAGATATGACATGACAATTCTCTCTTAACATGACACATATCAATGTGAGCTTATTCATTAATAATGTTACCTTTCACAAAGGTATAATTATTCAAACATATTTAAAACGCTAAAGTATAAATTTAAAACAAATTAAACGATAACGATACCTTTTAAATTTCTCAAAAATTTTAATAAAAATAAGAATTTGAACTTTTTAATAAAAAAATTAAATAACAACATCTCAATTTGTCTAAACTTTAAGGCTTCACCTCATTGCTGTTAATTCTTCCATTTCATTCTCATTTAAACTTTGATAGCAGCCAGAGAATGCCAACATGTCCATCTCATATCTGAGGTGAAGAACTAAGAATGGACCATTTTGCCTCATAGTCTTAACAATCTTCTTCCCAACCATCTCTATATCAGAAGTGAATCGCAACGCCTTGTAATTTGCGCGGCAACGAAGCTTTTGAACCTCCAGAGGGATGCCGTTGTTCGCAAGCCTGGCATCAGTTTTTGTAAAATGTACTACTTGATATTTCTTTATGCGCGGAAGAACCTGCATTATATTTTAAGCATTATGCATACATGTTATCATCGTAGAATTTTATTTAGAAAAGTGCCACTTAACCATTACAATTAATTTTTGTTGGCCAGCACCTAAACAACTATTACATTTTTATTAGTTAAAGAAAAGAAGCTGAATATGCTGGCCAAAATTGTTAGCTAACATAAATAAAATTAATGGTCATTGAATTTTTCCCAAAAGTTAACATGCTCTCAAATAGAATAAGTAAAAGTCTTCGGGATATGCACAATCAAAATATTGCCGTGAACATTCACCACTAAATACAGAGAAAAAATATTTGAAACTCTTGAAAATAAAAATGCAATTTTACAGAAAATTGAACCTTTACTCTAAAACAAATTAAAATGTAAGAACCTTCAATCAATCAATACTCAATAGGATCTAATAACATCAGAGAACTTACTGTTTTATAATAATATGACACGTTGGACCAACTAACAGGTGGCATGGAATAGAGGTATCTTGATGCAATCCTTTTCTTCATCCCTGGAGGCAGTTCCTTCACTATTTTCACCTCATCTCTCAAAGACTCAATGAAATAACCCACATCAAATATGTCTTGGAACTGACTACAAAACCAAAATCAATAACAATAACGTCATTTTATCATATAACTCTGCCCCAAAAAAATAAATAAATAAATATTGCAAATTTGGTCTTGTTAAAAAAATACAACAAAAACATTAAAAGGATTTTGGGCACACCTGCGGTCATTCCAAAAGGAGGTGTTGTCCAACTCTGGAACTACAAGAGTGACATTTAAGTACCTAGCAATGGCTACCATGTCACTTATCTGCATAGCACAGATAAACATCATCAGCTATGTGATTATCTATGGTTAAAACAATCAAAATATTCTCTGAATTTGGGTTACGGATACTAACACCGGCTCGCATTTGGTTCAATCCTCCATTGGATGAGACCATCAAATAACCATTGTTCTCAGAATCTCCTGAATAGTGAATACCACAACACATTGCAGAATACACAAAATAAATAAATAAATAAAATCAGCTAGCTGCTCTTTATTTTTTAAACAGTTCTGTTATCTGGAAATAATATAATGTTGTAGAGTAATATATGAGTCGCCACCTAATCCAAATTTTTCTTATTTAACTCGACCTCAATAATTTCATGTAAATAACATTTGTAATGATATATTTATAACATTTAGTATTTTGCATTTAATTCAATATCAATTCATAAATGAAAATAAAATCCAAAATAAAAAAGTTATGGTCATCTATAGCTGCTACCAAAATTTTCTCAACCACAATAGGCAAATTATGACTGCTTATAACTATTAAACTTTTCCCATATTTTATACATTCTTAATTTCCTTTTCCTTTTATATATTTATGTCTCTCTAATAATATGTCAACCAAAATTCCACGGACACACAAAAAATCAACTACAAAGGTAGTCAACACACAAAAGATTATGTACAAATAACATTTTTTTCTCCACAAAAATGATAAATTGAAACAGAGAAGACAAGGAATGATAGAGGATATACATACTTTCCGTAGAGCCGAAAATACCGGCGATATGAGAAGAGCGCAGTGATAGAATCTTTGGCTTCATTGTTTGACTAAGTGCAGTGAACTCCAACAAAATGGCACTTGTCAGCAATATCAACATGGAAGTTGCTGCAATCGCCAATATTTTGAACCCAAGTAGAGCTGACTGGGAACTTAATAAGCAAGAATAACCCTTTACATTCTCAGTTTTGTTCCATTCAGCTATCAAGCATTTGATCAACCCTTCATTATTGTTATTCTTATTCATGATTTCTGCATAGTGAGCCTCTCCATGATCATCATCAACCTTGGCTTTGTTATTATCCCTAATAATAATAATAATAATAATAATAATAATAATAATCTTTCTGATGGTGGCACCTTATTACCAGTTTGGGGATATAGCTATTGTATATCCGCAAAAGCTGGTTTTGGAAGCTAAATGAAAACTCTTGGTAGCTTAGCTTGGGTTCATACGTATTTGTGCACTATATCTAGATTTAAACAAAAATAATCATTAATAAAAAAAAAAAAAAAAATAGAGTATGTTTCGCAATTTTCAAACATAATTAGTCTTTTTCTATGTATGTACTATTAGGTACGCACATAATGGATTGTTTCCATTCACACATGAATTTCATTTTTTATACGTGCTTTTGTATACTCATTATTTTATCTAATTTTGTTTTATACTTTGATATTTGAATTCTATAAATAATAATTTATATTATCTATCATGACGAATTAATATATTCTGACTTTGTTTATGTCTCATAAGATGCAAAAGAGTTATCTTTATGAAATTTTTTCTATTGTCAAAATCAAATTTAAACCTACTAATCCAGAGAATAGTACTTTAATTAATCTATTATTTCATTATAAGAATATTGCACTAGGCTATTTGACTGACACGTAGATGTTTATTATTGTGCCAAGTGGTGCGTCGATATTATACCAGGTATTCACATTATTCTTGTTTCAATCAATCAAGAAGTTTCTTGAAATGTATAAGATCAATTTGAATCATTTGCTTCAATCAATCAAAATGTTTATTGAGTGTGTAAGATCAATTTGAATCATTTGTTTCAATCAATCGAAGTGTTTATTAAAAGGTGTAAGATCAATTTGAATCATTAGTTTTAAATAGTTTTCTTGATTGAATAATATTTTAAAGACTTTTCCAAATTAAATTAGAATGTTAATTACGACTTTAAAAACTTCTATATTTAAAGTATGGTGTTTGAAATTAAAAATCAAATAAGTACTTTTCAAAATTAAAGTTGTTGATTTCTTTCTTAAATCAATCAAAGTGTTTTTTGAAGTTTGTAAGATCAATTTGAATCGTTAGTAATAAATTGATTCCTTAATTGAATAATATTTTAAAGATTTTTCCAATTTTGAATTATAACTTTTAAAACTTCTATATTTAAAGTATGATATTTGGAAATCAAAAACAAATAAGTACCTTCCAAAATTAAATTATATAAAGTAATAATTTGATTAAATGACATTGGTACAATAAAAAAAAATTCCTATTATAATTTAAGATTGATCATGTTCTATATAAGCGTTATAATACCATTATTATACCTTTTACAGATTGAGATTGTTATCGCAAGTTAGAACGACATTTATCGTTTTGTAAAATGAAAATCAAATGGCTCTTAGCACTGATATTTTTGAGGATGTTGGTCCTAAAAAGCTTGGTTGGTGCTTCAATGCGTACTTGATTCGGTTGTGGGAAGAGTCTGATAAGATTACCGAGGAAGAGACCAATAGTATTGACATGATCATCCAAGATGTTAAGGTTGTATTTTAATTTGATATTGTATTATTGTGTTTTAATTTGTCCACTTAAAAAATTTTATGTTATAGATTAATATTTACCTATTTTATAAGTAGTGTATTCGAGTACAGGGATCGATTCCAAAATATTTGATTAAGCAGTAGAGGGATAAGCTTAAATAATTTAAAATATAAACCATGAGTAACTACTTCATTATGGCAGACACTGGACCAAGGATGAGAACCTTCTGCAAGAAAACAACCGTTCAACCCGTTGAAGTTCTCTCTTTTGAGTTGCGTCCTTTTGTTATGAAAGACATACGAGATTTGTTACATGCCAAATCCGTCGATCCATATGAGTTTTTTTGTTAGTTGAACTCGTTTAGTATTTTTTAGGTGAAATGCACTCTTTTAATTTGACATAGTAATTATGAAGTCATTTAAATTGGTAATCATATGATACCTAAATTGGCACAAACATCATCGAAGTCGTGGGGAAGCAAGAGTACAGAGAAGTTGTGATGAGCAAAGGAATTAAGACGAAATAAATGACCGTTACAATCAAAATTGGCACAAACATCATCAGTAGCTTCACTTTTGATCATTTTTATTATAATTAATTCTTTTTACTAATAAGTATTTAGTTTCACTAGCTAACTTTTGTTAAAATTTATATAAACTGTTAAACGATGCTTGCTTCTTTTGATAATAACTACAAAATAAATTGTGTACTTTTTGGAGAGTCGGTGGATGAATTTCTCCCGCACTTTGAGGAAGGACGGGTTAAACTACTCATAGTAGTGTGCCAGTATTTAAAGCAAGCCGATAGAATGGTATGCATCAATTTATTACAATGTATTCCCTTAGTTGTTAGATATTTGATCTTTTGAAATTTTTTTTAAATAATTTTGAAATTTTTATGTGACTGAGAGGATTTCAGTACAGAGTCATTTTCAAGTCTCAAAGTTACATATTAATCCAAATTTAGTAGAGGACCGAGAATTTCGTAACAGAATAAGATGTTGCATCTAAAATTTGGTATTTTCATTTTTCATTTGAAAACTTGGTTAAAAAACTCCTATTTTTTCAGACTCTTTAGAGATAACCTTTCTACAACTGTCCGTATTAGTCAAGTTCTTTCTAGGAGTTCAGTTCGATATGTTGATGAACTCATCTGATGATCATTGTTAACCGTTGGTTATATTAATCATATATCCTTTTACAAATAGAAAATAAATGATAACATAATCAATATAAGTGTTTACAAAAGGTACGAAAATATCTCAAACTCATTGATTTGTTTTACCAAAAATATATTATTAAAAAATAATATGAAACTGAAATATACAACAACTGCGTATAGCACGGGCCATATACTATTCTTAATAAATGGGTATAATTTGACATTAAGTAGCTAGTTATGATTAAAATAGATATAATTTAATTTAATTTAGTTTATTCTATACATCGAGTTATGAATACAAATCATAGAAAGTATTAAATTAGTGACTGAACCATTGTTGATCTCAACTGATTTTTTTTTTCTTTTTTTGTTTTCTTTCAAATTACAATTTAAGAAGAAAAGAAATCAATTCTAAATAAATGAATCGAGGAGTAGTCTTAATCCTTCGTATTATGGTAATAACATCATGGAATTATATTGTAATCAATTGCATGATGTGTAATTCTATAATTCTCAAAACAAAGGAAAGGTTGAAATTCGATTTTATTATTGTATGGAGAAAAAATGTAGAGATTAATTAGAACGAATTGACTCATATGGACTTAGAAGTTCAGTATAATTTCGTCATCCCAATTCCAATTGGCTTATACTATTTGGGCTCCAAGTATCAATCAGAAATTATAACCAAATAAATTCAGTTTGAAAATGATGATAGTTTAAACAGCGACACGGATTCATCAAACAAGATAGAATGTTATCCATCAGATATTATTATGATTAAGACTAATATTTGTCTCACACTGTTAATGCAGTAGCGTCGAATTCAAAATCAAAGCTGCATGCTAATTTATTTTTGCTTAATTAGCCGTTAGTTCATAATAAAATTTGATTTTGATATATTTTTGGTGTTATTTCTTGTGAATATTATAACGAAGATTTTAAAATTGTTTTTTATAAAGATTTTTCATTTGATCATTAGATGGTGAATTAAATTGTTAAATTTTAGTATGTTATGAAAGTGTTATTATTTCCTTTTAAAATATAGCTTAAAAGGTCAAATCTTTATTAAAAATAATTTTTACATCTTCATTGAAGTAGTTATCTATTTCTACTCATTGTAAAACTTAAATATATATAACTTATAAATATTTTTATAATTTAAATTAAATTTAATCTTCATCGGACATCAAAAAAAAATAATAATCTTTGGCGCAAGGAAAATGGAATTAAAATGTATAATATTAAAAGAATTAATCTACGTGTATCACTGTACATCTTATTTACAGCACGAAAAATGTAAACATTAACACAGATCTGTGCTGATGACGTGAGTGTGTGAATTTTTGTTAATATTAATAAATTTAATAATTTATTGAAAAATAATAATATTCATAACTGTGCTAATTTATTAAAAGCAATAATATTATTATAATTATTATTTTTAATAAATTAAAACAAAATTTTTAAATTTATTAAACATCTATATTAAACAATTATAATTTAATGTTTATTTTAATATCCTTGTATAATTAAAAAAATTTAATTTTTATAAAAATATAAAAATAATTATATAAAAATAATTTTTAATAAATTTTAGATTATATATATTAATTAAAAATATAATATATTGTTTTATAATACGTATTAAAAAAAAGCGTAACAAATTAGAAAATGCCACTTAGTTTAGTGGTAAAAATGCTATTTTTCATGGTGGATGTTATGGGTTTAAATCCCACTCAATGCATTATCTTTAAATAAACATAAATTTACACATTGCCACTATGGCAAAGCAGTGGAATTTTGAAAAAGTAGTTTTTCAAATAATGAGAGAGTGATATTTTAAAAAATAGTTTTTCAAATAGTGGTAGTTTGCTAAATTAGCACATTCACTCCCACTAATGCAATCGTCTATCGAACATTCACCGTACCCTCAAATAAAGTTATATATAGAATAAGTTATGCAAATAAAATAAAAGGACCAAATAATAATTAGATATTTATAATATGAAAAATTGGATTAATTTGTGCTAAAAATAATCTATATAATACGTGGCAGACTACAATTAATTAGGATCTATAAATACGTGAAAGGCAGAAATGGATTATGTGTATATATGCAATTAAGATCAGCGGACCACAATATTTCTTCATTCTTTCACATTCTTTCTCTTTATAAAAGAAAAGCACTAATAGTTTGATTATTTGACAAGTGTCTAACATAAATACTTGACAAGTGTCAAGCAATGAAAACAAGATAAATTAAAAATTTTGAATTTTGAATATTGGAAAGAATTTAAACAATGAATAAATCAAAACAACCAAATAAAAACCTAATTTTCAATTACAATAATATTATAATAATAAAATTATTATTATTTGAATAGTCTTTCAATTAAATTACAAACAAATAGTTTTTAATTTTAAATATAAAATGAAAGATAAAAATTTATGAGAGAATTTTATCATTAAAATTGAAAGGAAAATCAAAATCCTTTCTTTATGAAAGGAGAGCACTAATAGTTTCATTGCTTGACAAGTGTCTAGCATAAATACTTGACAAGCGTCAAGCAATTAAAATAAGAGAAACTAAAAATTTTGAATTTTGAATATTGGAGAGAATCTAAACGATGAATAAATCAAAACAAACAAATAAAAACCTAATTTTCAATTATAATGATATTATAATAATAAAATTATTATTATTTGAATAGTCTTTCAATTATATTACAAACAAATAGGTTTGTAATTTTAAATATAAAATTTGAAATATTACATTTATAAAATAAAAGATAAAAATTTATGAGAGAATTTTTTCATTAAAATTGAAAGGAAAATAAAAATTGGAAGAAAATTTTGCTATTAATTAAAAAATGTTTTGATTTTTATTAAACCTAACAAGTGCACGTAATTTTTTTAGTATAATTTAATTAATTGACAAGTGTCTAATTTAGTGAGTTGATCTAAAACATTATGATTTAGTAATTGCAAAATGATTTGGCAATTTTAATTTTTTTTAATAGAAAAAATGAACAAGAGTTCTTTTAATTTGTTTTTTGTACAAGTTGCATATAGAAAACAAGACGTAATAAGTCTATCACTAACTTTAAATATCATTAAAAAAAATAGATATGCATATCAATTCAACACTCTGCGCAACTCGCAGAAAGTACTCTAGTTTGGATAACAACATTAGAGAGAGATCAGAAAGAGAGAAAAACAGAGAAGAAAAGAGAGAGAGATAATAGAGAAAGCTAGATACGGCGCAATAAGATCTTGCCACATTCGTTGCCGCCGCTGTAGATGTCATGTATAGACTTGAATGTGTTGCCCATATTTTTCGGGACGTCATTGTGAAAGTTAGTCATCTGTTATGTGTTTAGCCTATAAATTATGAACATGCAATAGTTAAGAAGGAGATTACGATTTTAAACTATATAAAAATATATATGCTATCCTCTTTCATGATCATAGGTTCAATCAATTTCATTGTATTTTTGAACTTGGGTTACTCTGATTCTTAGATTTTAATTTGTTGGTAATTAGTATTTTGTGTTAAGTGTAATTTTAAATTATTTTATTTAGTATTGTTTAACTGTATGTAACTTAGCTTTCGTTAAGTTTCTATAGATAGGACAAAAATAATTTTTATTTGTTTATTTTTAGGTTAATTAATTTGGTTAGTAATTTTTGTTTTAATTTGTGTTCAGCCTACTAAACGGGTCATAAGTGTCCGGAGACAGCAAAACATGGAGTTGGATCAGTGGATCTAACCATTTCACCTAACCTTTTCACGATATGGCGGGCTTACTCCCACTTGTTTGTATTAACCAGCACTGATTTAAGTTGGACTAGCCACTGATTTGCGTGTTCATCAAGAGATGACGTCTGAAGACACATACCTTCCACATGCATATGGGTGCACCATCACACTTGAAGATGTGACGTACCACCTTGGTTTGCCCATCGATGGGGAGTCAATCAATGGGTGTTTGTCCAATTTCCCTCGGCTCATGGAAGAGGGTGGGAGGCCACCATGTGATTGGATTCAGGAGCTATTAGGTCAGATTTTACCTGTTGTATCCATTGACAAAATGTCCGTCATGTTCAGCTGGTTCGTGGAGACGTTCCTTGTATTACCACCAGATATGAGTGACGAGCTAGTTCTTAGGCATGCCAGAGCCTATATCATTATTCTTTGGTCGACCCAGTTATTTGACAATAAGACAGCAACATGAGTCCCATTCAATGTAATTCACGCATTGATTTTTTCATGAACCAAAAATTTTTCAATTAGGTATTTACGAATTGATTCCCTCGACTTTTTGGTATTAAAAAAATTCGCAGGTACGTAAGGAATTATTCCAAAAATTTGTTAATTATAAATTATGTTCATGTATTATTTAAAAGAATAAAAAATAATTTGTTAGTATCGAATTTTTCTATTTCCAAAAATGTTCTTATATCTACTCGATTCACCATATTAATCCCATATTATACCAAACACACAATTTTCTTCAATTGGACACTAAAAATTACTATTTTATAATTTGGGCTATTTTTTATTCGATTTTAAAGTGGCTTGAAATCTGAATCTAGACTCAAGTCATCCGATCTCGATCCGATGGCCTGGTAGTATATAATTAATTTAAAAATTTTAATTATATAATATGATAGTAGTGTAGTTATACGAAATTTAGTATGATTATGTAACTTTAGCTTAAAATTTAATATTTGGCCAAATTCTAATCCAATGGCCTACCTAGCCCACTAGAGATCTCATACTTTTGTGTCATTTGTGTTATTCATTTGTTGCCGAATTCATTTGTTGCATCAAATTCATTTGATTCTTAAATTCATTATTATTATTCTTATGGTTTTGTATATAGTATTTGAATTTAACTTATTGTTCTTTGTTGCTTTTATTGTAACAATTAGATAAAGAAAATGGAGGAGGTGAATGCATTTGTTTTCTTGGAATTTGATTAGGAAAGACCTGGTTTCACTCGATCCAAAGCTAAAGAGATTTTATTGGATTTATGATCGGGTTGGGATCTCAATAATAAATCTAACATATATTTTGGGTCGATTCTGAATTAAAATAGACCCGACTTCATGAGCACCTCTTATTTAGATGATAAATTTCTCCATTCATTAATTTTCTGTATTTTTTCTTTTATAGGATAACTACTATTTAATTTCAAAGGTTTGTGATTAAAACCAAATTGATCTTAATTTTTTTTTTTTTGCCAAAATGATCTTCAAGGTTCCATTCATTTTAAAATCGTCCTTTTGACAATATTGTCCTTTGGACTATCTATTCTTCTACCATTGCATTTGTAAATGGCATATTATTTTAATCTTGTATATATATTAGAAATATATGAATTAATTGAGTGTAAATTTGTATATATCATTTATTTATTATTTTAGAATCAACTAAAAAAATAAAATAAATAATACACATTTTTTTCTAAACAAAACACACAGAATCCTATGAAGTACGGATACTTCATTGAATTGGCTTGTCCACGTGTCGAACACTTTTTTGCACACGACGCTCGTCCGACACATGTGTCTGCCGTGTCCATTCATGTTCTTAAAAAAATCAAAAAAATATTATTTCAGACACAATTGACACTTCAAAATATCATCATGTATTCACGTATCCTACTTTATTTTTAACTTATATTTTTTAAAACTAAAATTTATTTTATGTACTTTATATAACTAAAAAGGACATTAAAAATATAAATTTTATCTTAATAGTATACAATTAGGAAGCTCAACGGCTGACGTGGCGACTGGAGAATAGATTTAGGAGGCTAAATGCTTAGATGTCATCATTAGAAAATTTGTTTTTTCAATTATTTTTTATTGACATAATTAACTGAATTTAAAATTTTAAATTTGAAATATAAGATACGGTTGTTGAAGTAATTTTAAAATGATTTAATTTTTTAATTAAATTATAAAATTTTATATTTATACGGTTGTTGAGTGATTTTAGATAAAATTTTTGTTTATTTATTTTTTAAGTTAATCATATTTAAAAATTAAAATTTTAAATATATGAGACGGTTGTTAAAGTAATTTTAAAATAATTAATTCTTTTATTGCCTATTCCCACCTATTTAGACAATTCTAAAATCCTTTCATGCTTTGTCTATTAATGAATTGGTGGGTTAGAAGGCTGGTGGGCTTAGCCCGCCTGAATTTTTTTTTTAATTAATTAATTAATAATAATAATACATTATATCGAGAAAATTTGTGCATTCATAAATACAGAGAAAGAAAAAGAGATGAGAGAGAGAGAAAAAGAGGGGGAGAGAGGGAGTGTGAAAGAGAAAATAAGAAAAAGGGGAGGGAGAAGGGGAGAGAAAATAAGGGAAAGGGATAGAGAGAGATGAGGGGGAAGAGAGAGGGAAAGAGAGACGAAGAAAGGGGGAGAAAGAGAGGAGAAAAAGAGAGAGAGTAAGGGAGAGATATAGATATGGAAAGAGAGATAAAGAAATAGAGAAAGAAAATAAGAGATGAAGGGAGAGGGGAGATAGCGAAGGGAAATAAAGAAATGGAGAGAAAAAGAGAAGAGGAAGAAAATGGGGATGAAGTGAGGGAGAAGTGGAGATAAATATATGGAAAGAGGGGGAGGGTGCAGGGGAGAGAGGGAGAGATACAGAAATAGAAAGATAAGGAGAGAGAACGAGTGTTAGAGAAAGAAATAGAGAGATGTGGAGAGGGAGAGAGATAGAAAGAGAGGAGGAAAGAAGGAGAGAGAGAAGGATAGAAAGAGAGTGAAAGAGTGGGGAAAGAGGTGAGGAAATAGAGGGAAAAAAAGGAGTGAGGGATAGAAAAGGAGAGAGAGCAAGGGTGAGAGAAAGAAATAAAAACATAATGAAATAGAGAGATGGAGGAAGGAGAGAAAAATCATATGTTTCATGTTTGGGTTCATTGGTAAGAACTTCAAGTGTAGGGTTAAATTGTGGACTCAATGTATTTAAATTTGATTACACTTATTTAATTGATAAATTATTTCTTATAAATAGAGAGAGGATGAGAGAGCGAGGATGAGAGAAAAAAATGGAGGAAAAAAAAGAGAAGGGAGGAAAATAAAGTGGGAGAGAAAGACGAGTATAGCGGGAGAGAGAAGACCGAAGAGGAAGAGATAGTGAGGGATCATGGGGGAGAGAGGGAGAGATAGAAATCATATATTTTGTATTTGGCCTTATTGGTGAGAACTGATAACTTCAAATGTAGGGATAGTGTTGTGGTAAAATTTTTTATCAATGTACCGACATGAGACTTTTCCTATAGTCAGGTATCTCACAATAGTCATGTAACTCAATACATTTAGATTTGATTGCACTTATTTAGTTGATAAATTATTTCTTACAAATCATTTTATTTAATTTATTACATTAAATTGAAATATAAATCCCGTACATCGCACGGGTAAAATACTAGTTTGAATTTTAATATAGATAAAATATCAAGATATTATTGAAATATTTTTAAAATACATTATATTTTATATATATGACGTGTCTTCATATCATATAAAAAATTGAAATTGGTGTGTCAACATATCCCGTATCGTGTCGTATCATGTCCCGTGTCCTGTGTCTATATGTCACTGTCCATGAATATAAATCCGGCAATATTACTATTGCTGAATGCACTCTTGTGGGTTTGTGTAGAAATAATCCTCTAACTTGGGTTTGCATGGGACCACAGATCTTGCATAAATTAATTTAAACAGGGCTCTCAAACGTGTGATGAACTCTAATATAGATATATAAACATATCTACCCAATGATGGAACAGTGAAGATGCTGCTCTGACACAAAAATGGAGGAATCGTGCAACACGTTTCCAGCGTGCTGACCCCCATGCAACATGTTTCCAATGAGTTGGAAACACACATCTAAAACTCACACCCTCACTTGATTCTCGTATAACCTCTTCATTATAATATACTATCAAATTTACAATTCCATCCATTGCACAAGAAAAAAAAAACCTCAAGAATAACATTCACAGTTCAAGCACTTAAAAAATCCACTTTCCTCAAACTCTATTTTTCAAACTGATGAACTACAATGGCTCGACCACTCATATTTATAGGGATATGGTGCCTCAAAAACGTTGGATGCATGTTGGGTCTTCATCAACACGTTGGAAGCATTCTGGGCTTTATTCAACACGCTGGAAACATGTTGAACCTTCTTCAACACGCTGGAAGCGTGCTGGGCTGCTTCCACCTGCAACTCCACCTGCCCGGTAAATATACCACCTGAGTCTATTTCAACGAAAAACTCACCTTTAATGTCCATATTAATTAATTCAGCCGAAAAATAATATTTACTTTATTCTTTTTATTTTTTTTCTTGATTTGAAATTTTAGTTTATGCTTAAAGAGTAAGGAAGATGAAATGTGAAATTCCAACTTACTAAATCAGGTTTTTGAATAGTAAATAATAAAATATAATTTTGATAATTATTTGTTCTAAACTCTTGAATAAGAAAAAGTGATTAGTTCAACTAAGAAGTGGAAAAGGTAAATCCATAGATGTGAACTGTAAACCATGATGCATGCTAAGTTTGTATGATTATGTTTTGATGAATGACAATCATTGTGGAGTTAATAACAACCACCAAAGGTTTGAGGATTCACTTGAAAGCAAAAAACAACAACAACGAGAAAACGAAGTCCGCAAGTTTGAAGACCTTTTAGAGTCTAGGACTTAGGTAAAAATTCTTGTCAAGAACCAAATACAATATCTCTCACATACACTCACTAAAATTCGTTTTAAAGAAATGTTTTTACAACAACTATAGTCGTACAATAGCCGTACAAAGTTTCAAACTTGTTTTACATGCTACATTTAGGTAGGAATCAATCTTATATGTTTTGATATTGATTCTTACATGTTTAAAACGTTTAAAAGGCATAAAACCCGCAGGTAATCGATTACCAAAGGTTGAGAATCGATTACCAAGAGTTTGAAAACGTTTTCTTGGTCAAAACCCTATGATAATCGATTATCAAGAGTGGATAATCGATTGCCAGCAA
>JASCZI010001321.1:1765-15808 GCA_036250425.1 Stylosanthes scabra | reverse complement strand
CATCACCATATACTTCATAGACTAGGCAAACACATACAATTCACGCAAATATTCAATACAAGCAGTTAGCAAATACAAATACATCTACTACTACCACACAAGTAATTACAACTAATGTCAAACAAATGTATATGATGCATGTCTGTCCTATGGCCAATGAGCTCATTAGGTCGGTTATAGGGCCAACCCGACCTGGTCCGGTAGCTAACCGTTGGACCACATGATCCGGGAGCAAGCGGGACATAACCACCATCCTTGCCTCTTTTTCCCAGTCATGTCATAATAATCTGGGAGCAAGCGGGACATAACCACCATCCTTGCATCTTACCCCAGATATATATAGTAATAATCCGGGAGCAAGCGGGACATAACCACCATCCTTGCATCTTACCCCAGATATATATAGTAATAATCCGGGAGCAAGCGGGACATAACCACCATCCTTGCATCTTACCCCAGACTCTTATAAGCACCCGAGGATTTAATTGTTTACAAACTCTTTAAAAAGGTTACCATCGGGGCACAATGCATTACATGAGATGTAATCGTTTAAAGAAGGATTGGAAGCTCTCTCTTCATAACATTATTCTTTTAGAATTGCAAAACAAACTCTCCAGAATCGACTCTGAAAAGCTAGAGTCGACTCTGTAGAGTCTTGAACTTTATTTTCATAGCTTTAAACACGTGAGAGTCGACTCTGGTTCCCCAAGAATCGACTCTCGTTGCTTCAGAAATCAAGTTTTGAAACTTAGAATCGACTCTGGACCTCTCAGAGTGATTCTCATCACTATTGGAAGGTAGAATCGACTCTGGACCTCTCAGAGTTGATTCTCATCACTTTTAAAAAAGGTGGAATCGACTCTGGAGCTCATCTCTTTTGAAAAAGGTGGAATCGACTCTGGACCTCTCAGAGTCGATTCTAAACACTTGGAACCTTTTTAAAATGAAACTCGAGCTCAAGAGAGTCGACTCTGAAGGCCTAGAGTCGATTCTCTGAGGCTAAGAAAAGATGGATTGGCCTCTGTCCAATTCAAGAATCAACTCTATAGGCTTGAGAGTCGACTCTTGATGCATAAAAACTCGTTTTTAAAGTAATTAAAGACCCCTGGAGTCGACTCAGGGCAGCTTAGAGTCGATTCCAGCAAGGTTCTGCAGAATGCAAATTTTCAAAGCTTTCCTTTAACATTTCAAACACTCAAAACTTTTTGCTCACTTAGCCAAATCCAACCATTTTTGAAACCTTGAGAAGTTCATTTGACATACTTTAAATCCATTCCTCTTTCAAACCTATTGGTAGAACCAATCTGATTTTAAACCTTATTGAAGTTCATTCAAAAACCATTTTCCTCAAAACTTGAAATTCAAACATTTTCCTTTCATAAACCTTTCTACAATTCATTCACATACTTCCAATCACTTATAATTCATTTCATCATTAAGGTATATATTTTTAAATCATATTACGTCAATTTCCATCTCATGTAAGCTCTTAAAATCCTTTCCTTTAGAACATTTTCATCATAATTCATCATCATCATCAACATTAATATTATCATCATTCATTCATAATCATACATCAATCATTCATTGCAAGCAATCATTCCTTTCTTCATTCATCATCACAAACCATTATCCTTTCTAGTTCTTTTAATTCCTAGCTCATTTTTAAAGCTTTCCTAGGTTCAACTAACCTAGTTTATCATGCTAGTCTACCTTTTGTATTAACGAGTCCTAAACCGTACCTGGAATTCCACCGCTTCATTAAGCATCCAAACATCATACTTCAGCTCCCATCACTTCCCAAGCTCTACCAAGCTTCATCTAACCTCTATCTATCATTAATTATCATCTACAACACAATAACATACCAAATACCCAAATTATATCAACCTAGGGTTCAGATATAATTAATGAACATAGGGTTAAAAACATCTCACCGATTTATAGCTTCATGGTAGCTCAGAACAAGCTAGAGGACCACCTAATTGTTCGGTTAGAAACGTAGAGGAAGTTGAGAGCTTCACGTAGCCACAAACGGTGCGTCAATCGGAGCTCCGGTGTGGAAGTTACGGCCGCCGGAAGGTGGCACCACCACCACCACTCTCATCTCCTTTCTCTCTTTTCTTTCTTTCTGTTTCTTTCTTTCTTCTTCGAAGAAGAGGAGAAAATAATGAATTTTGGGGCTTCTGCCCCTTTTTGTTACAATAAGAAAGGGTGGTTTGGTAACTTCGCTTATTTGGTCCACCTCGGGCCAAAATCTTTAAGATAGATGTTCGCGTTCGTGTTCTAAATATTTTTCCTGATCATAACCACTCCTTCATTTCATTTTTACTACACTTTAGGTGACGCTTTGTCGGTACCGTCACTAAAATAACGGTACGTTTTCCGGCGCAGTTTAAGCTGGCTAACTAGCTGCTTGCACTCGGAAAAATCCACTAAATCCAAATATCTCAGCGAAAATCTCAGATTCTGAATTTATCATGTCCGTTTAGGCTTGGTTCCTTACCATCACTATAAACTTTAATGGCATAATTAACAGATAATTACGCCGTGTTGATGTACCATAAAAATCGGGGTGTTACACATTGGGAGTGTGTGGAGTGCTTGGTGTCGGAGTAGAAAATATTGTGGTGTGGTGTAATATCTTTCATAATATTTTCTTGGTTGTCGTTTGGCAACGGCCGTGGTTTTTTTTTCCTGTTTTTAGGTTTCCACATTAATTCTCTTGCGTTTGTGATTGTGTTATGGTTCTTTCCTACTTCTCTATTTTAATTCTCCATGGGACATAGTCGCGATGCCCAACAAGTATGTAAAAAAAAAAAAATTTAACAGCTCCTATGTTATATAAATGAAAAAGACTAGAAAGCCAATATATTATGACCAATAAGGAGCCAATATAGTTATGGATGATAACTCATATAAATTTTGAATAATAACTTAATCTTGAGAATTTTGAATAATAGCTTAATTATTTGCTCCTTTGTAACACTATTCTATATAAATAAGCATGCCGACGAGTATTGAGTACATGTAACACTTTTATCATTAGTGATATCATTACTTAAGCATGGTATTATGATTGTGAGGGTGTTACAGTATTGTGTCTGGTCACCATGGTTCTGAAAACCGGACCGCGAACCGGTGATATCTTCGGTTCGGTTTGAGGCTTTGAGCACAGAAACCGGAATTTTGAAAACCTCCAACCCTTCTCCCCCAAATCAAGAAGCCCTAGCCTCCTTCCTCATCAGAATACACAAGACAGAACCTCCAACCACACCATCGTTCCTCCTCGCCGGTCTCGTCGCCCCCCGTATCGTCGTCGCTGGTCTCGTCCTCTCTGTTCGTCTTGCAGTTCGTGTCGCCATTCCTGTCGCCGTTCGTCTCGCCGTTCGTGTCACTGGTCTAGTCTTCAAGAGGTATTTTCCTTCCTTCAATTTCGCTATTTAATGGTTCTGTTTTTTTTTCTCCTCTGTTAGCTTACTAGTTATTAGATTTATTATTCAGCAGATAATTCTTAATTGGTTGTTGTGAACACTAATTTTGTGTTCTACTGCATATAATATTTTTCAATGTTGTAAACTGTTTTTGTGTTCACTAGTGCAGTGACAAAAAGAAGAAATAGATCTTGTTAATGTTGTTTTGAATTTCAAAAGTGCAGTGACAAAATAGAAGCTATGGACATTTCAGAAGTTATGAACATTCCTGATTTCACAGGAATTCTGTTTGATAAGCTTCAGAAATGTTACAGCTTAGTGTTAGAAGCCTAGTACTATAAATTTGCATTTTAAATGGTAGATTTCTGTGTTGGAAGAATTACCAATACTAGTGTTAGAAGCCTAGTACTGCTGATCTTCAATGCATTTTATTTTTTTTATTTTAAATCCCCACTTCATCAAATTTTTTGGGGTAAAGGTTAGGAGAGAGATTCATCACTGCAAAAGATCTCTGTTGTGGTAAATGAGGAAAAAGAAAAGTAACAGAAGTTTATGAGTTGTTCTTTCATACCACACAACCCCTTGACATAAAGCATTGTTAGAATTTTGCTTACCTTTCAAATAAATTTTCAGTTTAAGTTGATGAATGTTTTTTATGGAGCATTTAACAGGGAAGGAATATCGCAAAGGGGATTCAAGGTATGCTGCAAGGGATGCAGGAATTGTTAGTGTTGAAAAACTAACAGCAGTTTTTGGTGGTCCAGCTTCCCTTCTAGCAGTGTAAGTTCTTTTTTTAAAAAATCTGGATGAAGAAAGCTAATGTTGCTGCTTTTAGTGTGCATTCTAGACTTGAGAGAACTCTCATTTGTGTAGTTTAACTCTGCATTACATGTTGCTATTATGGATTACAGGTATGCAATAGCTACGGGAAAGTTATATAACCACATACTTCAATTTGCCATCTCATTAGGCCAGCTATATGGAGTTGGTGTATATTATATAACAGCACTCTTGGAAGGTAACAATTTTGCTGCAAGCAAATTGTACTATTATGCTTACTATATTGGAGCAAAAGCCTCTTGGATTGTAATACCCTTGATCATAGCCATTCGCAGTTAGAAGTATACTTGTGCAGCAATTTAAGAGCCAAGACCAGACCAAAAAAACTAAACAAGGCCTGCACAATTTTGATAAGATATTTTGTGTTGTTTTTAATTAGAATATTTAATTATTCTTGTGTGTTGATTTTTATTTTTATTTTTTTATGTAATTTCATTATAAAACGGTTTTTTCGGTTGAATTTCGGTTGGCCAGTTGGATCAGTGAACCAATGAATCATAGTTTGAATGGTTTGATGACCGGTTCGGTTTTTAGAACCTTGCTGGTCACGGTTGTTCTTATTCATCACGTGCTGTAGTCGTAGCAACAATAACACGGGTTTGAAGAATTTAATTTGCAAGCAAAACTTAATTCTTAAATAGATTGAGTTGTCATTTGGCAGACCTACTTAATTGTTTAAATGGATAACTTGAAACATTTTTTTTGGTGTCTAAAAATTAGAAAGAAAACAAAGCTAAGCTACAGATAAATCTGAAATAATAGCTCCAAGAACCTCTTCATCAGGATGAACGATTTCAATGTATTCAACGTGACCAACTTGAAACATTTGATTCACAAAGCATTAGATTATTAATTTATTTTTATTATATTTTTTAATTTTGAGTGACTTAGTAAGTTTGGATTTCCTAAATTTATATTATTATTATTATTATTATTATTATTATTATTATTATTATTTTGAACATCTTTTTCAAATTCAAACAACATAAATAGTCCTCAATTTGTTCTGCTTATTCTTATTATGGATTACAGTGTGAGTTGTACTTTTATTATGTTTTAACAAAACTGAAGTTGGATTTTGTATCTTTTGTTTATTTATGCCTTTTTCAAGCTCTTAGAGCAGCTAATAATTTGTGATCTGTGACCAAGGTTTTTAGCTGCATGAGTTGCCATGGACATGTTATCCGACATGGCCAACACCTCCTCAAGCTCATTGAATCATGTTCAACCACTTGCTCCCTTGATGCAACTAAATGCCTACATGCACTCTCTATCACAATGGGTCCCATTCCAAAACAATCCGTCTTCATCCACAATAATATCATTTCTCATTACTTATCCCTTGGTGAGATTCTTCATGCACGCCGAGTGTTTGACATATTGCCCCAGCGGACGGTAGTTTCTTATAACATGCTCATCCAAGCTTATAGTCGCCGTGGGGATGTGAGTGATGCTTGGAGCTTGCTCTGCCACATGGGGTGTTCTGACTTCTCTCCAACACAATACACTTTGAGTGGATTACTGTCTTGTGAATTGTTGAGCATTTGTCAGGGTATGCAGTTGCAGGCTTTGAGCATCAAAAATGGACTTTTTGATGCTGATGCTTTTGTGGGTACTGCTTTGTTGGGCTTGTTTGGGAGGCATGGATATTTGGATGAAGCTTTTATTGCATTTGAAGATATGGTTCATAAGAGCCTGGTGACTTGGAATATAATGCTATTGATGCTGGCACGTAATGGATTTGTGGGAGACTGCCAGAATTTGTTCCGTGATCTTGTGAGGACAGGGATTGCTTTGTCAGAAGGTTCCTTTGTGGCTGTTTTGTCTGGACTTGTTGATCCTGAGCAGGATTTGGAATATACTGCAATGATTCATGGTTTGATGACGAAATGTGGGTTTGATGGTGACATTGCTTTGGTTAATTGTCTGATTAGTGTGTATGCGAAATGCAACGCCATGTTCTCGGCACAACGATTGTTTCAGGAGGTTCCAGCTGAAAATATTGTGTCTTGGAATACGATCATTGACGCATTTGTGAAAAGTGGCAGACCTCAACTGGCATTGGGGATGTTTGTGAATATGTGCAGCAGGGGATTGGTGCCTAGTCAGGCCACATTTGTAGCTGAAATAGACTCGTGTGCTTGTTTGAAAAACTTGGTTTGTGGAGAATCTCTCCATGCTAAGGTAATCAGGAGTGGTTTCGAATCTGATGTTGTTGTAGGTACTGCATTGGTGGACTTTTATGCTAAATGTGATAACATGACGTCTTCTCATAAATGTTTTTATCAGATAGAAGAGAAGAATATTGTGTCTTGGAATGCTTTGATGGTGGGTTACTCAAATGTATGCTCTTCCATGCCGATTATGTTATTACGACAAATGCTACAGTTCGGTCTCTTAGTTAATGAGTTTTCCTTCTCTGCTTCTCTTAAATCATCATCAGTGTTGAACCTGCATCAGCTCCATGGTTTGGTTATAAAAATGGGGTATGAAAATCATGAATATGTATTAAGTTCACTTGTTATGGCTTACAGTAGAAACGGTCTCATAAACGAAGCACTTTCTTTTGTCAAAGAAATCAGCAATTCACTTCCTCTAGTCCCATCTAACATCATTGCTGGAATCTATAACAGGACATGCCAATACTTTGAAACCGTAAAGTTCCTTTCTTTGCTCGAAAGCCCTGATACTGTATCGTGGAACCTTGTCATTTCAGCTTGCGCTCGGAGCAATAATTATAACGAGGTTTTGGAACTTTTCAACCATATGCATTCTGCAGGCATACAACCAGATAATTACACATTTATGAGTATAATATGTGTGTGCACCAAGCATTGCCGTCTTGATTTGGGAAGTTCTCTTCATGGACTTATTATGAAGACTAACCTTTATAACTGGGACACTTATTTGTGCAATGCACTAATTGACATGTATGGAAAGTGTGGAAGCATTGATGGTTCAGTAAAAGTTTTTGAAGAAATGACTGACAAAAATATTATTACATGGACAGCATTAATTACTGCTTTTGGGCTGAGTGGTTATGCTCATGAAGCACTAAAGAGATTCAAAATTATGGAATCATTCGGGTTGAAGCCGGATGCATTAGCTCTCAGAGCAGTGCTCTCTGCTTGCAGATATGGTGGATTGGTAAGCAAAGCAATGGAAATTTTCAAGCAGATGGGAACTGGTTATGGGATTCAGCCAGAACTAGATCATTACCATTGTATAGTAGACCTCCTGGCTAAAAGTGGGGAAATTGAGGAAGCTGAGAAAATCATCACTAGCATGCCTTTTCCACCAAATGCAAATATTTGGCGTAGCTTCCTTGAAGGCTCCAAGAGGCAAACATTTGCAAATTGACTTGTGCAGAAAAATCTAATTGTATTTTTTGGAAACATTGCACTAGATGTTTCACAATGTGAGTTTCCCAAGTTCCTTCAAATATAGAGATAAGCACTGGTATATTTCCTGATAGATCAATTATTAACAAATCCATGAGGTTTAAACCAAATGCAAGGTATACATTTGAAATGTCCTTCATAGCTAAGTAGCCTAAGTATTTCTCATTCAACCAATTTTCATGCATAGTGAGAAGTTGCCTAAGTATTTCTCATATCTGACTGTATATTATAGCTTCCATTACCAGGATTTTAGTAATGTGATCCTTAAGAAGCTTGTGTTTCAATGTGGTTGTTTGTTATGAAATCAACTCAACATTCACATGTAAATTTTCTTCAGTAAAATTATCCTAAAAAAAGTGCTTGATTTTCATGAGTTTTTACAAGGGGAAAAAGGTGCTTCTGTTGTTAACTTGTTATCTGTATTTCAAAACCTGATGACTCTATACGTCTTAATTAATGTTCATTGAAGAGAATCAAGAAATACACACAACCATCACATCATGCTTGGTTTAGTATTTTGTTATTATGTCTTGTAAAACATGCTCATTCTTTCTTTCTTGTATTGCACAATCATTCAGTGTCCGTGCTAGCAGAATAGCAGTTAAACCTCGGCAAATCTTGGTTTGTTTTTTATATTGTTACTGCCAGTAAATACAGGTAATAACTGTATTACATAGTCAGAACTTGATCAAATCTTCATTATGGCACCCATTAGACAAACATATTTCTTACATCAGCATTTTGTTTCAGGTAGAAAATGGTCTGAGATTAATCTGGTGCTGCATTCAATGATCTCCACATAATCTTGTGCCTACACTTTATTAATATAACGGGTAATACTTTTATTTTATATATATATATAAAATAGTTTAAAAGAGTTTTACATTACACTATTCTATTTGTATGAATTTTAGAGTAGTTGATGATTGAATGAGATATGCTGATATAATAACACAATATTGGATGTTTGTATAGAAGTATGTTTATATAATAATTTTTTAAGTATCCAATTATTTTAGCTCTTTCATTCTGATTTTTTCACCATAATCTTTAATCACTCTCTTTGATTTGCTTCAAAAGAAACAATCACTGGTGGGTTGGAGTAAGAGGATAGTTGTGGAAAGGAGAATCAAACCTTATATTTTATCAAAGAATTTATGTGAAAAATCTCCACCATGCACCTTTTATTTTCTCAACGCCAAGTGTGTAAAGTTTTCGTTAAAAATTCGTAACATATAAATATTTTCCAACATAATATTATGATAGATTTATGTATATATACAAACAAGGATAATTTGATAATTTTACATTCGCGGAAAAGGGTATCTATGCTTCCGTCCCGGTGCCCATTTATTCGGGGACAAGTTCCCGTCCCATGAGAATTTCAGGGATGCCCATTTAGTCCTCGGTATAAACTGCAAAACAGATTGTTATACGACAAGGACCAATTAATGACATGTAGTTAATAGTTACTATTCCCTTTATATTCTGTCTTACAATTCCAGTTGGAAATTTATGTTTGACCTTCAAAACCAGTTTGAGAGTTAGAACATCTTGAAAGCAAGAAAGGTATATTCCTTCAAAAAGGATTCTACTATAATCTCTACTTGAGGTCTAGATTCCTACGGACAGGAGAACAATGGATTAAAAATTGAACTGCTTTAGGTGAAAACGCTTGCAAGCGCATAAAATAAATAAGCAAACACAAAAACAGTTTTCTCCTCATAAAATCTGCTCTAAACTTTAGCCTAATTAGTCTTCTGACGTAGATAGTACAATCACGAAGTCACGAGCAACTAGCACGTATTGGTATGAAGTATAAACAAATATAATGAAGGATTTTGTAAGAAAGCTCAAATAAAAAAAAATGCATTCTTTACCAGTGTAATATTACTTGAAATTACAGAGATATCATCCAATTCTAATTATATATTTAAGTTACAACTATTACTTGTTTTCATAAGTTCTTATGAAAACATTAAAAAGGTGTTAATAAACTTGTGCAACATTAATTTGGGTATTAACTATTTTTTTTAATTACAAAATGAAAAAAAAAAAAAGAATTTCAAAAGTATTGGCTCATCTCTGATTCGATTAAAGACGCAATCCTTGTCCAAAAAAATAGCACACTCTAGTCCTGTCCAAGTTTACCATGAGAAGATATGCCCCCTTCATGATCCCCAACGTTAAATGTTGACAGAAGTTAGCTACATGGCACGTTAAGGAAAATGGACAGGGACTGATGTGCCCCTACTTCATATTTTCTACCTTTACCTTTGGAAATTCAGTGTAAAGGGTTCCATGGATAAGCATAATCCCCAGTGAAGAAGTGGATACTTATTTCATAATTTAATTCAAGAAATTAAATGGATTCCATCATCTGAGTAATGCATACATATTCAACTTACATGAATCATAAAATCCAGCATCTTTCATGCACTTTCGTAGAGAAGATGAAAATGGAACAAATAGGTCTCTATCCATCTTCACCCAGCTAATTTATCAGTTACCTTATTATTAATTGATTGATATTGTGCATGGCTTGCTCTGTCTCTTTCAAATCCAAATACGCGTTGAAATTAAATATATTTGTACAAATATTATTTGATTGGGTTGGAATTAAAATTAAATAAGTTGGATTAGAGTGGTTTGGGTGAAAAGAAAACTGATATATAATGTATTTTTTATTTAGGTTAAGTTCTTCATGGGTTAAGTCGGGTTTTTAATTTATTACTATTATAATGAATATGTTGATTAATTTAGTTAAACTCCTAACAAATAATAATATTAGAGTTGGGAGATTTTCTACTTTTTTTATTTTATTTTATTTTATTTTATTTTTGTAAAAAAAGGAAAATATGTACCATGGATAAGTATTGGGAACCCACTCTATTGGAACCGACAAAAAAGCCAACACCTCTTTTCCCTTTTCCTAAAAACCATACTCCCCATTTTCACCGCCTCAAATGTCTCCGATGGTGGTGCATTTCGATCTCCGATTAGCTTGCATTCCAAACCATTGATTGCATCCTGTTTCCACCACGCATTCTTCGTTCCATCACCACACTCCTTTTCCTCATTTCAATGTCGAAGTCTTAAAGGAGCTTCCATTGGCAATTTGAATGGTTGTTTGGTAGGTTCTGTTGGACACGGGCACGTTCTTCCTCAGATCTCCGGGCATGTTCTTCCTCAGATCTCCATCAACGTCGTCGTAGCTTCTTCTTCCTCCTCTTCTTCTTCTTTCACTGTCACCGCTTCCTCGTTGATTTTGTTGTTATTGTTGTTGTGGTGGCAGTGAGGTTGTTGTGGTGGTGGTGCTGCAGTTGAGGATACGGATAATAACTATATTTTGTTTGAATGATAAATTGAGTCAGTTTCAGAAGATAAAGTTATAGTTTTGAATGATAACTTGTTCTAATTTTGAATGATAATTTTTTTTTAGGAAAAAGATAAATATACCCCTGATTTTTCAAAAATTAGACAAACGTACCCCTCATTTTAACGAAATACCTACATGCCACCAACATTTAATTAAACGCGACGACCTTACCCCTCCGTTGCCTTGACCCACACCCTCGTTCTGAACCAAGTCTATGTGTCAATGAACGGTGCTGAGTTGGCACGTAACGTGTCCAGGGTGGATTAGGAGTTTCCGTTTTGCCCAGGGAAGGAACAAAACGTTGCGTTTCATCCCCACACCATCTGAAGAATTTTTGACGACGTCGTTTTGATATAGGAGGGGATTCCCATAAAAGCCTCGCTTCTATTCCCATTATTACGAATTTTGCACTAAACGTGTTGCTGAAGGCATAGAGAGCTCACTCTGCTCTGAAGAAGTTGAAGACACTCACTGGAGGGGAAGGTCGAAGGCATCGTCGGTGCGAGAGGGAGGAAGAGCCTTATACTGGTAGTGGCGGCGACACTCGTCTTCAACAAAGGTAAGCCCTTTTCTGTTCCAATGGTGACAATTGCTTCTTTTTTTTTTTGGGTGAAACACATGCATGTCGGGATGAGTTGTAGATGTCAGTTATGAGAGTAGGTTTTTTCTTTGTTGTGTTCATTTGCAATGAATGGAGGAGCGGTATGTGGTACCTGTTTTCCACCATGGGGGGGACTTAGTTAGACAACCCAATGGTGAGCTCATATATGAAAATGGGCAAGTTCACAGGTTTGATATGTATGAGATTGACATTGATCACATAAATTTGAGGGATTTGGTGACGATGTATGAGGAGCTAGGGTACAGATCCCACAAGAGAATGTTTTGGTTTGATAAGGAAGCCCCTGAATTCGAAACTGGGATCAACGAAATAGATGGTGATCAAGGCATTCAAGAACTGTGTGATTGGCTGAGGGGAAACGTGGATGAGACTGAATTTCATATCTACATTGAGCATCCAATTAACAAGCCTTTGATAGCTAAAAAGGGTGGAGTGGCCAACACTGAGACTGTGAATCCTGAAGACAATGCTGCATCTGAGGAAAGTGATGAAGATGATGGCCTCATGAAGACCCCAATCCCATCTTATGGAAGCAGTAGTGATGTTGAGATAATTTCCAGCCAAGAAGGGAGGAAGAGGAAAGCCATGAGTCTGTCGAAAGCATCCCCACCAAATAATGAGAGGTCTGATCAAGGAAAGGAGAAGGGGATAGTTGATGAAGGCAATTTGTTAGGCAAGAGTCCAAGGAAGGTTATCCGCACAAAGAAATCTAGTGGCATGCCTAAGAAGAAAAACAATGGAGCTGGGCCAAGTAGTGGGCAAGGTTCTGGGCCTGAAAATGTTGCTGGGCCTCAGAATTTTGCTGGTCCAAGTGGTGGCAGGCCCAATGTGAAATACTACAGACCAGAGTTGGTTTCATTGGATGAGGATTATGTGTATGAATATGAGTCAGAGACACTTCGGACTCCGGTGTCCACCGATAAAGAGGATTGTCACATGTATCCATGGCCTGAGTTTAATGATGACTATGCTTTCGGGGTGGTCCACTTTGAGGTGGGAACCAAGCTCCCAATACTTGACAAGTTTAGGGAGGCTGTGATGGATCAATTTATTTCCGAAGAGAGGAATCTCAAATGGCTGAAAGTTGACAAAACGAGGTTGAGGGTTGGGTGCAAGGCAGAAGGATGCATGTGGGTTGCACACTCCTCGAAAAATGACACTCTGGGATGCTTTCAAGTGAAGACCATCAAAGGTGAACATGTGTGTGGCAGAGATCTTGGCAGCCACTCCGCTGATCAACACTGGCTAAGTAAGAGAATCATGAAGAGGATGGCTACTCTCCCTCATATGACTAAAAAAGAAGCAATGGCATACCTCCTTGCTGAATATAGAATAACTCCTCACGAGAAGATGGTTTACAGGGCAGTGAGGGAGACCAGGGAGAAGCTAATAGGGAGTGAGAAAGATCAATACTCTAAGTTAAGAGGATACCTGTTTGAGATCATGCACAGCAACCCAAGATCTACAGCTGTGCTTGAGGTCATTCCGATACCTGAGAGCTTGCCCGTGTATGACAAGATGTATATCTGTTTCGAAGCCACCAAGCTAGGCTTCTTGAGTGGGTGCAGACCCATTATTTATTTGGATGGTGCTTTTCTGAAAACCTACTATGGAGGACAGTTACTAACGGTTGTGGGAGTGGATGCAAATAACCAGTTTTATATCATCGCATACGCAATTGCAAGGGTGGAGACGAAGGACTCATGGAAATGGTTCTTGACCCTGCTTAGGGAAGATCTTGGGGACCCTGCTATCCATGGCTGGAATTTCATGAGTGATCAGCAGAAGGTTAGTTTTTCAATTTAAAGTTCATGTTTTTAAACCCTGCTGTGATGGATCAATAAGTTATGTATTAAACCTGTGATTACTTGGGTTGCAAGATATGTAATTTAGTTCATGTTTTTAAAGCCTGTGATGGATCAATATGTTATGTATTAAAACTGTCATTACTTGGGTTGCAAGATATATAATTAAGTTCATGCTTTGTGGTATGTTGATATTTTGTTTAGGGTTTAAGGGAAGCACTCAAGGAAATTATGCCCAATGCTCCACACCGAAACTGTGTCATGCACATGTACAAGAATTTCACCAACAGGTTTAAGGACATGGCACTCAGGGACATGGTGTGGGAGTGTGCAAATTGCACCACCACTGGTCAGTTTGAGGAGACAATGGAGAAGCTAAGTGTAACGTCCCGATTTTTCACTATGTCATGATCATAGCTAATTACCGAGAGTTACTTTTCAGTGACTCAACCTATTTATTTATTTAGTTAATATGAGCCTGTCGTGTCGGTTTATAAGGAAATTCGATAACAAGTAATAAAGATAGTAAATAGTTAAATATTTAAACAAGCACACATAAATT
>JASCZI010001319.1:0-14894 GCA_036250425.1 Stylosanthes scabra | reverse complement strand
AATCGACTCTAAGGCAGTTTTGAGTGTTAAAACCAAATTCAGGCACAAGTGAATCGATTCTGGAAGTCCACGAATCGACTCACGGACCTCTCTTTAAACCAGTTTCAAAACCAGAATCGATTCCAGCCGCAATCGAATCGATTCGCTGCAACCTTTCATCAAATCAAAAGCCTCTATACACGTATGAATCGATTCTACTACACTTCGAATCGACTCAAAACACTTGGAAAACTTTTTCAAGAAAAGATCATCACACGAATCGATTCTTCCGGTCTAGAATCGATGCATATGATGACCGAATTGGCCTCTGTGATAATCTGAATCGATTCTCAGGTTATGGGAATCGATTCTTTTCCCTCGAAATCTCATTTTTGTTAGAAAAAGTCTCAGAGAATCGACTCTGTTACAGAGAGAATCGATTCTCAGGAGCTCTGCTGCAAAATTGCAGATTTTCAAAGTTCAAACCTCTCAAACCTTTTGCTCCCTAGGCCAATTCCAACCAATTTCAAACCATTTTCTAGATTTCAAAACATACTTTGAAAAGCCTCTCGTTTGAAACCATTCTCTCATTTAAAACCAAGGTTACGGCTCACCGAAGTTTGCCCGAAAACCTGTTTTCCTTTCTCAAAACCTCTTCTAAAACTAGTTTAGGACTCTCTCCACGATTCTAAATTCCTTTACCCCTTGGGCCTCCCATTTCTAAAACACTGACTCATGTATGTATGCTTTCTTTTCCTTTTTCTCAGTTTATATGGCCCACGGCCTCAATTCAACATCAACATCATCATTCATCACATTTCATCATATCATATTTCACCATCATCATATCATCATTATTCATCATTTTCCTATCATTTCTCATCATCAATCATGCATCATCACATCATCAATAATCATCAGTCATCACCATACACTTTCCACATATAATTCTCTTGTTTTAGCCTAACTTTCATTCATTTTACCACATGTTCAAGCTATCCTAGGTTCACTAACCTAGATGCTCATACTAGATTATTTCTTGCAGTAAAGAATCTAAACCCGTACCTGGATGCCAAGCTCAATGCTCGCACATGATGTTCTTCGCACCATCGAGTATCCAAGTACACCATCTACTCAATCCAATCCTAGGCACAAGCTCTACTTGCACATTCACCATCAATGGTGACCTACAACACACATACACACCACAAAACACACAAAAACACTAAATTCCATCAATTCTAAGCTCAAGGAAGAGCATTGACTAGGGTTGGAACGTCTTACCGGAATTGCAAGCTCATAGGCTTCGGATATCATGCATTGGGCATGCTAGAACATCACCTAGAACATAAATTTCGAAAATATGCAAGGTGATCAAGCTCAAGTTGAGCAGAAACTTAAGAGCTAAGAATGGGGTAGAAAATTCGAAACCCATACCTTCAAAGGGGTATAGAATTGAAGAGGATGAAGCAAGCTTCGTGTAGGCGCAAACGGTGCGTCAATCGGAGCTCTAGAACGGAAGTTATGGACGCCGGAAGGTGTTGGTGAATAGTGTCACCACCACCACCTCCTTCGAGCTCTCTCTCTCTTTTCTCTCTTTCTTTCTTTCGTTTCCTTCTTTCTTCCGAAAAGGAAGAATGAAATGGAATTAGGGACAAGGTCCCACCTTATATTATATAAGGGCGGTTTGGTAATTTCACGGTTTGATCCGGTTCGGGCCAAACTTTTAGCGAAGGTGTTCGTTTTCGCGCACTAATTGTATGTTGTGCTAGTTTTCTCACTCTTATTCTCGCCTCGTTACGCTATCGTCGGCACAAAGCCGGTTCAATCGGCTCGGCTAACGATACGGGGTATTACAGAAATATTGTGGCTTGCGAATGGTTGCGAAAATATCAGGGTTGCAATGGTTGAGTATCGGTAACAAGAGCAAAAAAAATGAAACAAAGATAGATTTGATGATGATAAAGAGTGCTTGGTCTTGGGTTGAAGTATAATGTATCCCTATAATCACTACTAATCCTAATTATAAATGGTTGTCACGTAAGGCACAAAAGCCCACTCTATCAAACAGTCGAATGGGTGGAATTAACTCCGTTCCGAAAGTCCTATGCATAGATGATAATGTAGGACCAAGTTCTCACACTACAAAAAAAGATCTATTTTGTGGGATTTTTTCAGAGCAGGTTTTTAAAAAATTCCACAATTAGACATAGAGATTCAAAATTTCCCTTTTACATCTATTGGAGTTTATTAGCAGGATTTTTTACATTAATTAATAGGAGTTAATAAAAGTCCCTCAATTTAAAATTTATTATTTCCAAGAATTATATCCCGCCGAAAAAAATTCATTCCCGCGAAACCCTTTCTCTAGCTATTTGGTAACTGCTTGGAATCCCTAATACATTCTTCTAGCTGCTGCTGCCAAGGATTAGAATCCCTAACACATCCTTGCTCTCTCCCATTGTCACTCACTATTGTGCTTCACCTTTTGCCAACGCCACTACCGCTGCTTCCCGTTTCTTCCTTTCCTGCAGCTTCGCAATTTCTTCCTGTCCTCACCATTTCGAGTTCCCGGCGTCGCTGCTGCTGTCAGTTTCCGGCGCCGCTGCTGCGACTTTCCGGCGCCGCTTCTGCTTTGTGTTTCCAACGTGGTTGCTGCTTCGTGTTTTTGCACCTCCGCGTTTCTGCCTATGTTACTGATCGTCTCTGCGTCTCTTTCCTCTGCTGCCTTCACGTTTCTACACTAAGGTATGCTCTGGATCCTCACCATTGTTATATATTTCTGTTAGGGTTTTATTGTGGTACTCTTTTTTCATGTTAGATTGGAATTTTAGTAATACAAACTTTTGTTATTCAAAACATCTGCTCCATTATTTGGTGGTCATGAATGATTAGGGCATATTGTGTAGTATGAGTTCTCAATTTGTAAAATTTAGAGTATCTCATGTTATGAAGTTGCATCACTGACTTGGAAGATAAATGCAACAAGAAAATAGTTGGAGTGATAATTAGTACTTGTTTTTGCAGTTTATTCTCTCTTTAAAAGAATGGTTTGATAAATTAAAATTGATAGAGTAGTTTTGAATTTGATGCCAATATGCTTAAGTATTTATATTTTTTGTGTTTCCTACTAAATTTCATTTATAACTAACTTCTTGATGCCCTATGATCCTAAAAAGAATGAATTTAGTGCAGTTTCCAGAATTACATGAATTTGAGGTTAGAAACTTTATTGTTGATATTAAAAGAGAGTTTAAGTAGTTAGTTGTGAATTATCATTGTATTGCCTGCATATTGTGTAGTATGAGTTCTCAATTTGGATCTCTATGTGTTTGTGGAAATGGTTCAGAGAGTGGGGACTAGTACTTTTAAATGTTCGTTTGGAAGTTTGTTATCTTGCATTTGAGTTCTCACTTTTCTGGTACAACCTTTTTTTCTTCTTCTTTATTTGATCCATGAGGTGTGACTTATAATAATAAATGTAATGGAAACTTGTTAGAAGATCATAAAGATTCAGTTTAGTTAAAAGATAAAGAAAGTTAAACAATTTGTATATGACTTGCTGGTATCTCACATAAGAAATTGTTTGGTCACCATCAAAGTACTAGTACAACTCATGTTCCTAAGATTTGTTATCAGCCAAGTATAGTTATTCAAGGCTCTGAAACTTATCTATTTATAGCTTTACAAATAAAAAATGAGTATTTTATTATTTGAATGGCATTTGCTTGTAATTTGTGTTATTTTTTTGACATCGTATCTTTAAGTTAAGCCACTTCTAATATGCTGATTCAATGATGTAGCTACTTTTTCTCTTGCGAAATCTTGGTTATTGGTGTCAACTGTCTACAATCTGCCAATTAGGAGTAGCATCATTTTAAGGATTTTTATGTTTGTTTTTGTTTATAGTCAATAAAAGGCTTTGGAATCTCTTATCATAAAGAAGCATTTATTTTTGAAGTCCTGCATCTTTTCCATTATTTGGATTTTTTAATTATCTTTTTTTTTGTTGGTCTGAAATTCTTTCTAGGGACATTATTGTGACCTTTTTATCTAGAGATTCCTATTAAATCTATAAATTTTAAGTTAACTATGTAGATGTCATTTCTTTTTGTCTCAGTTTTTGAGATCCTAGTTGTACTCAGACTTCTCTTTGTCTTCTATTAAAAGGAGAAGACTATCCAATTCAGCTAGGGACAAGTTATACTCTGCTTTGAATCTTGCACACAAGAACAATAAATAATTCAAAATTTAAATCTAATGCAACATGGTATAGTAATTGCCAGGAGTCCAAACCTTTAAATTGCTTTGTAATTTGTACGGATTAATCATGGGAATAGAGGAAGACAATAATATTCTCTATATATTTATTCATGTGGTTTCCACGAATGGGAAAATCTTATTTATTATTATTGTACAAATGAATGAATTGAATGCGAAACTAACAATGTTGGTTTCCTCTCCTCAAAGTTCTTAATAGTTGTGCTTTGACTTTATCTGATAGAGTTGTACCTCTCACTCGTTCAGGTGCTGCAGTGGCCTTGTATTCCTTTTTTCATACTTAACCATTTTGAAGAGCACATTCATTAGATCATTTTGTCAAGAGTTCATTATCTTCTAGATGGTCACGAATAATTTTCCTTCTTTTTACATTTTGGATGAATAATGGTTATTGCACTTCTCACACTTTTTGTAACTTCCTTTTAGAAGTCCTCTTGGAACATTGCTGATGCTCATTGACAGTGCTGATTTTCATTCGCGTTGCGTCCGTTGCTGCTGGTAGTGTGTGTCGCTGTTGAATGAGACAACATTATAGGTACGCCTTTTTTTTAATGCCACTGCTGTTTATAGCCTTATATGAGAAAACATGATGATATTTATAATATAATTATATTGATTGTCATGAATAAAAATATTTTATCTTGTATTTAGTGTTCAATTAGTGATCTTGATTCTATTCCTATTTGTCATTGCTATTACAAGCCTATGTTGTTTATTTATTAGTTGAAGAAAGTAGTCACAAATGGATAGGTCTTGGATCGGAAAACCAAGAACAACCAAAGAATACAAAGATGGCCTAAAGGTTTATTAACTGCCCTAAAGGAATATTTCCTTTCAAAAGAGGATGCATTCCCAGTGAGTTTGCTGGTATTCTTGGCTGCGCTGCACAGGTAAGTTACTTTTTACATTCTTTAATAAATAATCATGGTTTGTGTATAATGAGTTGAAAGAACTAAATATTGCCTTGGGTTTAGAGTGATTCAAATACAAAATGTTAGAATAGCCTAGATTAATCCTGCATGGCATTTGAGTTTGTTTGAATGTTAACGGTGTTAAATTTCATTAGTGATGGCTTTTGTTTGAATCTTACTGGTGTTTACCTATATTAGTAGTATCAGGTCATGGTCTTTCAGTTTGAGCCCTGATTCATTTTGACAGGAATTTTAAGCCTACGCATTTATTCTGAATAAGTCCCTAGACAAATCTAATTGTGATAAGAAATTGTTAAGCCATTATATGATGACATTTCTGGAAATAATATTTCAATTCTCTTCAATCAGTGTATTGGTATGAGCAAAAAGTAGGTAATAGTTGACAATTATATGTGAAGAAACTACAATCCACAATTCCAGTAATATTTATAGTAATATTTATATGAAAACTGCCTTTTACACCACATAGAAAAAGGTTGCTTCATCAAACTTCACTATATTTTAAGCCTCCTTATATGTTTCCCTCGTTATAGTTTTGCTAATGTCTTGATTGTCTTCCATTGGTGATTTCTTCTGCTTATGGTGATATTCTCATAATTTATTTTAGGTACCTGATATTGATAGTGAACCTGACACACCAACAATGGCAAGAAGATGGGGGAAGTAATAAAAATCATGAAGACAATGCTTAATTTTATCTTTAAAAATTAGTTTACTATTTTTGTTAGTGCATTTTTATTACGCTACTTGGAATAGTGAACATTAATAGTGCTTAGGGATTCCTTGAATTTTAACTTCATTCCACTTTTGCAGTTTGAATACATAGTAGTTACTATTGAACATGACATTATAGTTTTATTATATTATAAATTTGAGCTAATTTTTTTTTTTGTCTTTTTATTGATATTAATATTAATATTTGTTTTTTGAATTTATAATTTTTTATTGCTTTTAAATATTTATATTTTTTTTTGTTGGCAAACCCATTCTGCGGCGGTTTTGGAAATCCCACAATCAGAAAATACATCAGCAAAAATGTGACATCCCAAAGATCAGTAACCTAGTATAATAATATTTAGAAGAGTAATTAGAATAGGATCACGTACACCTAACGTTAAAGTTTGACCCGGTTGGGCCAAACTGGGTAAAAAGGCAAAAATGCCCTTAGTACTAACATAATCCCTCATTCTCTCACTCTCATAATCTCTCATCACTCTCTCTCTACTCTCACCTCTCTTTCTCTAAATTCTCTCACTTTCTCTCAACTCTCAACACCCACACACACACACATTTGATCATAACTTGCACTCCGGAGCTCCGATTGCCATTCCGTCAGTGGCTACTCGTTGCTCTCGTCACTCTCATCGTACACATACCAATTTTGAAGGTAAGAACTTGAGAATTCCCCCTCAATTTTTCTCTTCTCATGGTTAGTGACCTAAGCTTCAAGGATATGGTCTTGATGCTTGGATTGTGGTTATAGGAACAAGGAAGGGAAGGATAGCATCAGTGAGGGTAGCTTGTGACATTCTCAAGGACATCCAAGCTAGGAGTTGGGTGGAGTTTGGTAAATTCTGGAAAATTGTGGTTGTGACCAAGTATCTACAAGAGGTGCGGAGTAGGATTCCTTAGTATAATCCATATGGTTGCTTGAAAACATGAGTTAAATGCTTGATTATGTGTTTGAAATGTATACTTGAGTTCGGATATGAATATATGTGTTTGTGTTGATAATATACATGTGATTTTAGTTGGTGGATTGATGTGAAATGAGAAGTGAAATGTGTAGTGGTTGTTTTTGGGTTGTTGGGTATTAAGAAATTGTGTTTTGACTTGGAAAATGGGATGAGTGGAAGTTTGGAATGTGTTATGGGCAAATAAAGGTTTGGGAAAAAGTTGGTTTTTGACACAGAGTGGATTCTGTGTCGTGAGAATCGATTCTTCCCACTGGGGAGTCGATTCTGATGACCTAGAATTGATGATCTTGATGAATTCTGCAGTTGTGAATCGACTCTGTTCATCATGGAATCGATTCACAATTGTCCAGGAAGCAAAGAATTGGATTCGAGCTGATATGAATCGATTCTTCTGAGCCTAGAATCGACTCTGTGATTTCAAAACTCAATAGGATATTCTTCTAAGTGTAACGAGTCGATTCTGGCAGTGTACGAATCGATGCAGAATTGGACAGGGACAAATGGCATATGATATGAATCGACTCTGACCCCTTGGGGAGTTGATTCTTTTAACTTAGCTTCTTTTTCAATATTCAACGATTACCTAGAATCGATTCCTAAGCCCCCTAGAATCGATTCATATGTCCACAGAGTTTATTTCAAAAGTTTTATGAGAGTTCGAGTCGATTCTGATACCCTTCGAATCGATTCATATACCTCCAGGAGCTGTAAGCTCTCCGTATGGCTCCATGGAATCGATTCCCCTCATCCTGGAATCGATTCTGGCCCTTAAAAACAAGAAAACACGTGTTTTAAAATGAGTATGACGATAGTAATGGTTTGAGGGTTCACTTCTTAGTTTCACATTAATCATCGAACCTATGAACGTCCTTCGGGTGATGTTACGTGAGTCGAAGCGTCATGAGGGGGCCTGTAGGGCTAACGACCCGGCTTACGACAATAGCGGGCTATTAGACGTAGTGAATGACTGGGGGGTCTTCGGACTAACGTCCCGATTCACAGGGCGTTATATACGCAATATAAGAAGAGAAACCCCCAAGTATATATATGATAATGAGAAAGACCGTAAACGGTTGTGGCATCGAGCGAGTTGTCCTCGGGGAAGTACGTCCGATAGTGGTCCGGGACTAGTACTGGGCCGGTCGGGTTTGGCTAAAGTAACCGACCGGGTGAGCTCATCAAGCCATTAGGATTTAGACATTCATCATGTACATACTTGTGTGCCATTGCTTGGGTTTGCCTAACTGCATAATATCTGTTAATTGCTGTTGTCTGTACTAACTGCCTGTGTTTTTGCTATATGCGTTATTTGATATGCTTTGTACTTTGGTGTTTAACTTTGAGGTTCAAGTAAATATATCTTTCATACTCTGGGCGCTTGTTCTGTACTGGGAACCCGGAGTTGTGGGTTCTCACTCCGTTTGTTGATGTGATTTACAGATGAGGATCAGAATGCCATTTAGTTGGCTGTGCCTGAGCAGGTTAAGCAGGCGGAAGGGGAGAAGGTTGAGTTTTGAATAGCCTAGTGTTTTGCACTTTGAGTATACAGTGGTGTATTTTGGTTTTGGACTCCTTAACATTTGGATGTTCTCTTTTGATGTAACCTGTTGGCAATGTAATCTATACAGATACTTGTAACAAGGATTTCAGGGATTGTGAATGGTGATCACTCTTCGCCGGGATCATCCTGACTGGCGTACCTTAGTTATGTACATATATATATGCATGGCTCACTCTAGTTAATAATATAACTTGTTCTCCTAAGAAAATGGTAGAATTAAATTGAGACGTTTCCGCGTACATCTTATTCTATTCTGGGCTCCTAGTATCCTCTGTCTCTTTCCAAAAAGTGCTATTCCAAACGGGTTTATTATCGTGATTTCTCGAATATCCACCTAAGATAATGGCTTCTCAGGCTTAAGCTGGGGTGTCGTTGTCCTAGGGTGTTATATTTGGTATCAGAGCAGTTCTTTCCTTGTGAGCCTGAGGGAATGGACTGCTTGTGCTTAACTTAGCATATTCCTTGTTGTCCTCTATACTTGATTTGAGATATCCTAGTGATATTTGTTAATTGCCTTGCTTGTGTGAGAGAATAACTTGGGGAATTGATACACTAAACTATGGTATTGAGACTGATCACCTTAATATCTGTGGTTGGTGTTGACAGGACCCGATTGGCATCTCCCTCACGAGGTAGAGGACGCCTTCGCAATTCTAGTGGTGGGCACGAACCCGACTACGGTCAGAGAGAGTTCTTCGCGGCCATGGCTCACATGGCTAATACCATTCAAGCGGGGATGGCTGCTGCTAACGCCGCTCACGCTAATGGTGCTAATGGTGCTGCGGGAAGAGAAGATAATGGGGTGGTGGATGATAGGCCAATGACCTTGGCTAGTTTCCTGAAAATCAATCCTCCTACTTTCCATGGAACCTTGAATCCCTCAGAAGCGGATGATTGGTTCTTGCCGGTTGAAAGGGCATTGTTAGCTCAGCAAGTACCGGAGAATCAACATGTGGTATTTGCCACTTATTTGTTGACTAGGGAGGCTCAACATTGGTGGAGAGGAGCCTTGAGGTTGTTGCAACAAGGGGATGAAGGTTTTGTGGTTAACTGGGATATATTTAAGGAAGCTTTTTATCAGAAGTATTTCCTCGAGTCTGTGAGGGGAAATAGAGAGTTGGCGCTTATGCATTTGAGGCAAGGGGAAATGACTATGGCCGAGTACACTCGGAAGTTTGAAGATCTTTGCCGGTTTACTAGGACTTGTCAAGGCGCACCGGAGAGTTATGAGGCTTAGAAGTGTCTGAAGTATCAAGATGGGCTGAGGGATGAAATAATGAGAGTGGTGGTACTTTTGGAGATTCGGACGTTCGCCGCTTTGGTGAACAAGTGTCAGATGGTGGAGGATTGTAACAAGAGACTTTCTTGGGGAGGTTACGGAAGGGGGCAGTCACAAGGTCGTGGACGCGGTAGATTCCTTTCTCCGCGTGGGCAGTCATTCAAGCCGGGAGGTTATTTCCCCCAATGGTTCGAAGGTCACCGAGGAAATTTTAGAGGAGGTAGTTCCAGCATGGGGGGAAGAGGAGGAGGAGCTAATCTTGGTGCTCCGTTGTGTGACAAGTGTGGAAAGAGTCACCCAAATCTTTCGTGTCAAAGAGATGGACTCTGCTATAACTGTGGGAAGCCTGGGCACTTTGCTGCAACTTGCCCAACTAAAGGAGAATTGAGTGGAGGAAGATTTCAGCAACAAGGCCGAATGTATGCGATGACGGCTGAGAATGTCTCAAAGACAGGTACTCTGGTTAGGAGTAAATGTAAAGTTGGTAGTGGTGTTATAACTGTTTTGTATGATACTGGTACATTTCATTCTTTCATAGACTTTGATAGGGCTAATGAGTTGGGATTGAGGATTTCACCTTTGTCATATGATTTGCATGTGCATATACCTTCTTCGGGAGTTGAAATATCTAGGTTGGGATGTAATGATGTGAAATTTACTGTGTTTAATCGTGAGTTTGTGCATGACTTTATCTGCTTACCTATGACGGAACTAGATGCAATCTTAGGGATAGATTGGTTGTCAAAGAATAGGGTTTTGGTGGATGGTTATGAACGGACTATCCGGTTCTTGACGGATTGTTTGGATGGACCGGTAGTTGCTCATAACTATTACTTGGGTGCTGTGGATGTAAATTGTAGTGGTAAAGTTTGTCAGGATTTTGTTCTGTTTTTGGCTAACTTGAGTGGCGATGACGTTGAGATTCAGAAGATACCGGTGGTGAGGGAATCTCCTGAAGTATTTCCCGAAGACATTCCGAAATTTCCCCCACAAAGGGAAGTAGAGTTTGCTATTGATTTGGTTCCCGGGGCTGGACCTGTATCAGTAGCATCGTATAGGATGGCGCCTTTAGAAATGGCAGAGTTGAAGAAACAATTGGAGGAATTGTTGGAAAAAAATTTGTTAGACCGAGTGTGTCTCCGTAGGGAGCGCCGGTGTTGTTGGTGAAGAAGAAGGATGGTAGTATGAGGTTGTGTGTGGACTACCGACAATTGAATAAGGTGACGGTGAAGAATAAGTATCCTTTGCCTAGGGTTGATGATTTGATGGATCAGTTGCAAGGAGCAAAGGTATTTTCTAAGATTGATTTGAGATCGGGATATCATCAGATAAGGGTGAAAGATGAGGATATACCTAAGACTGCCTTTCGGACTCGCTATGGACACTATGAGTAGACAGTTATGTCCTTTGGATTGACGAATGCCCCTGCTGTTTTCATGGATTACATGAATAGGGTATTCCGACAATTCTTGGATAAATTTGTGGTGGTATTCATAGATGATATTCTGGTATATTCGAGGACGGAGCAGGAACATGAGGAGCATTTGAGAATAGTGTTGCAAATATTGAAGGAGCGGAAGTTGTATGCTAAGCTTTCTAAGTGTGGATTCTGGAAGTCGGAAGTAAAGTTTCTTGGTCATGTGGTGAGTGAAGACGGTATTTCTGTTGATCCCTCTAAGATTGAAGCGGTATTGGAATGGAATAGGCCAACTTCTGTTACGGAGGTGCGAAGCTTTTTGGGATTGGCCGGGTATTACCGAAGGTTTATCAAGGGCTTTTCTCAGATAGCTTTGCCGTTAACACAGTTAACAAGGAATGATGTTCCCTTCGTATGGAGTGTGGAGTGTGAAGAGAGTTTTCGAACTTTGAAGGAAAGGTTGACGACTGCGCATGTGTTAATACTATTCGAACCTAACGAACCTTTTGAGGTGTATTGTGATGCTTCCTTGCGGGGTTTGGGGTGTGTATTGATGCAGCATCGCAACGTAGTTGCGTATGCCTCGCGACAGTTGCGACCTCATGAGTTGAACTATCACACTCATGATTTAGAGTTGGCGGCTATAGTGTTTGCCTTGAAGATTTGGAGGCATTACTTGTATGGTGCGAAGTTTAGTGTATTTTCTGATCATAAGAGTTTGAAATACATCTTTGATCAGAAGGAACTAAACATGAGGCAGAGGAGGTGGATGGAGTTACTCAGGGATTATGATTTTGAGTTGAACTATCATCCTAGAAAGGCGAATGTTGTGGCGGATGCCTTGAGCCGGAAGACTTTGTTGGCTTCATGGTTGGTGATTAAGGAAGAAGAGTTGATCACTAGTTTCAATTAGTTGAAACTGGGAATTGGTGAATCAAACGGAATGGTTTACCTTGGGCAGTTGTGGATTTCAAACGATTTTCGAACTGCGATTGGTAGATCTCAGCAGCTACTGACAGAGTAAGAGTTGTACAAGATGTTGCCTACCGTAATGGGAAGGAACAGGAAGAAATGTTTAAAGATGAAGAAGGAGTGTGGAGATATAAGGGTAGAATTTGTGTACCAGACAAAGAGGGATTGAGGCAAGAGATTTTGAAAGAAGCGCATCGTAGTGATTTCTCGATTCACCCTGGATCCACCAAGATGTATCAAGACTTGAAGAGGATGTTTTGGTGGCCGAGAATGAAGAAGGATGTTGCTACATATGTGTCAAAATGTTTGACTTGTCAGAAGGTGAAGATAGAATATCAGAGACCTCCGGGTTTGCTACAACCATTGGAAATTCCGCAGTGGAAATATGAAGGAATATCCATGGACTTTGTGTCGGGACTTCCTAGGACTAAAGTTGGTTATGATGCAATTTGGGTGGTAGTGGACCGATTGACCAAGTCGGCTCACTTTTTGCCAATGAGAATGATGGATTCGATAGAAAAGTTGGCGCGTTTGTATATTAAAGAAGTGATGAGATTGCTTGGGATACCGTCAAGTATAATGTCGAACCGTGATCTGCGATTCACATTGAGGTTTTGGGGGGCTTGCAAAAAGCTTTTGGTACGTCTTTGTGTATGAGCATGACGTATCATCCCCAAATCGACGGACAATCGGAGCGCACTATCCAAACGTTGGAGGATATGTTAAGAGCTTGTGTATTGGATAGTCATAACACTTGGGATCTTCACATACCTCTGATAGAGTTTGCGTACAACAACAGTTATCATGCTAGCATTGGAATGGCACCTTATGAAGCTTTGTATGGTCGGAAGTGCCAATCTCCTTTATGTTGGTATGGAACTGGAGAGGAAAGTATTATTGGTCCGAAATTAGTGGCTTCGACAACGAAACAGATAAAGAAGATTCGTGCTAGGATTCTTGAAGCACAGAGTAGGCAGAAGAGCTGTGCCGATCATCGGCGAAGGCCCTTAGAATTTGAAGTTGGGGAACATGTGTTTCTGAAGGTAAAACCTTTGAAGGGAGTGGGTAAAGCGTTGAAATCGAAGAAGTTACAACCTCGTTACTATGGACCTTTCGAGATCTTAGAGCGAATCGGACCTGTAGCATATCGCATTGCCTTGCCGCCTCGCTTTTCCCACATTCACAACGTGTTTCATGTGTCTCAACTTCGCAAGTATACCGCCGACGTAAGTCATGTTATGGAGCCAGATGACATGTATGTGAACTATGATTTGACAATGTAAGGTGTTCCGATGAGCATTGATGATTATAGTGTCAAGAATCTACGAGGGAAAGAGATTCCGTTGGTAAAGATAATCTCTCTCACTCTCATAATCTCTCATTACTCTCTCTCTACTCTCACCTCTCTCTCTCTCAATTCTCTCACTTTCTCTCAACTCTCAACACCCACACACACTCACACATTTGATCATAACTTGCACTCCGGAGCTCCGATCGCCATTCCGTCACTGGCTACTCGTTGCTCTCGTCACTCTCATCGTACATATACCAATTTTGAAGGTAAGAACTTGAGAATTCCCCCTCAATTATTCTCTTCTCATGGTTAGTGACCTAAGCTTCAAGGATATGGTCTTGATACTTGGATTGTGGTTATAGGAACAAGGAAGGGAAGGATAGCATCAGTGAGGGTAGCTTGTGACATTCTCAAGGACATCTAAGCTAGGAGTTGGGTAGAGTTTGGTAAATTCAGGAAAATTGTGGGAGTGATAGTATCTACATGAGGTACGGAGTAGGATTCCTTAGTATAATCCATATGGTTGCTTGAAAACATGAGTTAAATGCTTGATTATGTGTTTGAAATGTATGCTTGAGTTTGGATATGAATATATGTGTTTGTGTTGATAATATACATGTGATTTTGGTTGGTGGATTGATGTGAAATGAGAAGTGAAATGTGTAGTGGTTGTTTTTGGGTTGTTGGGTATTGAGAAATTGTGTTTTGACTTGGAAAATGGGATGAATGGAAGTTTGGAATGTGTTATGGGCAAATAAAGGTTTGGGAAAAAGTTGGTTTTTGACACAAAGAGTGGATTCTGTGTCGTGAGAATCGATTCTTCCCGCTGGGGAGTCGATTCTGATGACCTAGAATTGATGATCTTGATGAATTCTGCAGTTGTGAATCGACTCTATTCATCATGGAATCGATTCACAATTGTCCAGGAAGCAAAGAATTGGATTCGAGCTGATATGAATCGATTCTTCTGAGCCTAGAATCGACTCTGTGATTTTGAAACACAATAGGAAATTCTTCTAAGTGTAACGAGTCGATTCTGGCAGTGTACGAATCGATGCAAAATTGGACAGGGACAAATGGCATATGATATGAATCGATTCTGACCCCTTGGGGAATCGATTCTTTTAACTTAGCTTCTTTTTCAATCTTCAACGATTACCTAGAATCGATTCCTAAGGCCCCTAGAATCGATTCATATGTCCACAGAGTTGATTTCAAAAGTTTTATGAGGGTTCGAGTCGATTCTGATACCCTTCGAATCGATTCATATACCTCCAGGAGCTGTAAGCTCTCCGATGGCTCGATGGAATCGATTCCCCTCATCCTGGAATCGATTCTGGCCCTTAAAAATAAGAAAACATGTGTTTTAAAATGAGTATTGATGCAGATTTTACAATCCTAAACTTGGCAAGTATACCAAATCGTATCAAGTAGTACCACGATGAGTGGGTATCGTTCCCACGAGGATTGACGGATTAAACA